>ML179575.1:0-74326 GCA_004369135.1 Dendrothele bispora CBS 962.96
CATTGGGCTTGAGATCGGCCCTACTGCCATACAGCTCCTAGTTTCCGAGTCCAGTTGTTAACTGTGCTCAACCAGAAGCCTCTTTGAAACCCTGTCCAGAAGCGGAAGATCTTTCAAGACGAAAATCAACGTGTGCGGCATCAGAACTTCGACCTCTTTTTCGCCAACTGGTAATCATTCGAACTTCCGAGTTCAACTTTCAATGTATGCCAATACGTAGGAGGTAAACTGTACAATTGAAAATATTCTTTTGACTGATTTACAGCCCCGCAATCATGAAACAGACATGTCAAATTAAACCCTTTTTAAGAAGAGACCAACTTTCGCCTCTATGCCACCAACATAAATTCGGGAGAAGATAAGAATGTCTCGAAAAAATGGTATGTGTCGTCGTAGGTAACTAAGAGATGGTATTCCATCATGATACCGCACAGTATTGAACGGAATTGTTCACTGCAGTAAAGCGGCCTTGATCATTAACGTCAGGGAGTTATTCCGAAGGATATCTCGAGGGCCAGCCAACATGACTGGAGTACAAACATGATTGGTAAGATTCAGAGTCGCCGGGCCTTGATTGGACCTTGTACCCCGTAACTTTGTTATTTTCAGCCGAATGAGAACGCTCACGGAAGCTGTATAGAGGATCAAAGGAATGTGCGGAAGTTGTACGGTCTTTGAGCATCGAGGATCGCAGACAACCGAATTCGTACCTTTGACAGAACGTAAAACAAGACAACTACTTTTCGCAAGGCCAATTGACTTACGTTGAAAGAGAAATGAATCGGAGTTCGAGTTTGACTGTGGAGCGAAGGTGCTTTGTTAGTCTACACACATCCTGGAATGACAGACCATTAACAAAAAACGGAAGTCAAGACATAGACGTCTCAACAATGTCGCACAGACATAATTAACGGATCAAGGTCTTTCAAGGGCAATGTACCTGCGTTCCTAGAGGTCGTGATGCACCGCCTATGATGGCTAGGGCAGGACCTGAACTTGAAAGCCTGAGCAGTAGACTGAGGACTACTGCGCCTGCAGTTGGATGAGAAATTGAAGACGAGCGAACTGTTGATTTTCAGCCGAGAAGCGGAATTTAGGCTCGTTGAAGTCATCAACTCAGCAAAGTCGCACATACTTCTTGGTTCGAAGAATTTCATCCACGTCCATATCTGGGTAAAGCTTTCCACATCGGTCTCGGGGATAGTCACGTATGGCTATCCAATCAATTGTACCTCTCAAAGTTATCCCAAGTGTCTTGCCCTACATGAACCATCAATCCGGAGGTTAGTCAATAGTAATGATACCGACGTGTTCTAGCGAAAAGTGGAGTGGGATCGGCATGCCTCCTGCATGACTGCAGTAGGTCTTGTTTCGTCGTTAAGCGCTTGAGCCCCAGGGGTTAGGAGCGAATTTACGCTAGGAGTCAATCCAAATCGGACATAACATTCTCTGTCAAACGCAAGACATCTTTGATAATTTAACGTGAACCTCCCATCTATATCTTCTTGACCTCACAGTGCTCACACGCCTTGACTTTCTTCTCGCAGCTATTAGTGGTAATTCTATCTGTTCCGTATATAATGGCCTTTCTCATCCGTTCCACAGATCTCCCGCGCAACCTCTCTTCCCTACCATGAAGCCCAGCTCACTTTTCTCTCCAAGTAGTGGGGGAAAAAGAAGAGATCACCGTCTACACAAGTTGATCATTCTCTCCCTACTTCTCCGGTGTCTTCTACCTTCCAACAATCTGCACCCTCCTCCCTAAGGTGTTCACTTTCGGAAAGAGCGGAAGTCAACTCCGACACCTTTAGCCTCGCATATCCCCTTTCGACCACTGAGCCACGGCCTCTGGAAAACGGGACTCGGCCTCCCCGTCGCCCTCCTCGCCCTCCCGGCCTTGACCTGCATGCCCCACTTCTGCAAAGTTCTACTAGTTGCCCCTCGGTACCGGTATCACCAAAATCTCCCGGTACTCCGAAACATGACTTATGCGCTCCACCCCTATCACCCTCCCACTCTTGTCCACCTATGAGGTATGGTGAATCCGAACAATCACATTCTAACAGCGACATTCTCAAATCAAAAAGGAGCATGCCGCAATTAGATGGGGTGTGGAAAGGTTTCTTAAAGGAGCTCGACGAAGATCCTCTGACCTTTCAGTTACCTTCAAACCTGGCCCAGACTCACAGTCACCATAACTCCCAGCCAAGATGTCGAGGTCATCGTTCAGTATCGTCGAGTATCCCAAAATCAAAGAGTACTCACGACCTATCCGTACATGCCGATATGCCTCCGCCGGGTCGTCGTAACAAACCTCTTCAACGTTCTCCTTTCTCCGAGCCATTATACACCCCATTATCATCTCCTAAACCGAATCGCCCCAAATTAATACTGTCCCAGACTCCCAAAGATCCGTTACACGAGCTCGATGAGGGTGATCTGACATTGTCGTTCCCAGCCCCACCTCCTCTTTTCATTCGAAGAAAGGTGGGACCCCTTCCAGCATTGAAACCTAGATCAGATACCCCTCCATCACCCGCCATGTGTTCATCCACTTCATCTTCAGATTCTACCCCAGTAGCGACACCAACCACCGCTACTCCTACCCAGTCATCTCCTAAAATACCACCTCTGATGATCACAAAAAAGTCGTCGTCGAGTGTTATAGCCCCTCTCTCTCCAACTGCTTCCATTCCCTCACCGTCCTCGCCAAGAGACTTTTCTGATCCACGCTCCCGGTCATTACGGCTCATCCAATCCATCTCCGACCTGCCGTCCAGCAGGTCGAGAGCACCTGGCGGTCCTAAGATGTCTTTAGACCGTGAAAGAGATCTACGCACCGTTTCTAGTGCTCGGCGTCGGTGTTCTTCACAGAAGAACCCAAAACCGACAGCTGAAACACAGTATCCTTATGTGTGTTAACCCGTCTTCTCTGAGAAGTATAGCGGAAAACTAAAAGACTTGTAGTCTCAGAATCCACCTCAAGGTCCGCTGGAATGGGATGTCGGCGTTGCATTCTAAACTTAATATGATGTTGAACAGCTGGTCTTTCGACATAACTTATCGTAAAGTAAATTGAACCTTGCTGCCGGTAGTGATTGATTCGTATTTATTATCACTTTAAACAATTACCTGGAGACATTGTACTTTTTCTACTAACTTGTCCGTGTTAACACTGTAACATTAACTATAGAAATATTGTGCTTACTTGTAAATTAGGTATAGATTTTGCTAGCAATCAACGCTTCTTCTTTGATTCTTCACTGGGAACATCTTGAGGACGCTTATCTTCGTAAACTGAAGTAATGATGTACGCGACAAGAACAGCATTAGCGATTACGACCGCTGTCAACGCTGCAAAAGTCGTATTTCCTTGACTTTCCGATGAGAACCAGTTTCCAAGAGACAGAGATCACGCACCATTCCAGATGTATTTCAGACTCGCAAAATACGCAGTAAGAGGAGCTATTCCTAACGACAGACTGAATATAAGCAGCTTCACCAACGTTCCTCTGCAAAGACAGCTCAAAAGCGACACGTAGAACCATGATGTAACATGTTACTTACTGTTGAGAGAGCTGTGTATTGGCTTTTGCGACTGCTACTTGTTCGGCCATGAAGAAGTCGAAATATGGACGAAGAACCACGAAGAATGGAGCTATCGACTGATGGTGGTACACGGAAAAGAACCTTCCGGAGTCGACGTGTTAGTGACTAGTTTGGTGTAGAACACTTGAGGACACGCGTCATGTAAACAAATTCGCGTCAAACTCTTACTTCTCCGAGTTCTACCATGGTGGCAGAAGCCACTAGTGTTCACTCTACCGTTCAAGAAAAGCCTAAGACATATACGGCGAATTTATGGCCCCAGAACTGGAACATTCATCCGACGGAATGGGACATCCTCATCGTGTCCACGTTGCTGAAAGTACTCTTGTTTCCGGCCTAGTGAGTCGTTGCACTACAAACCAGGCCATATTTCAGGCTTACGATGACAGCCATTCTACAGATTTTGAAGTACACAGAAATTGGCTGGCAATAACACATTCACTCCCTATTTCTCAGTGGTACTACGATGTACGGTCTCAAATTGGTCATACATTGCTTCATCTCATTCCTAAGGTCAGACAACATCCGAATGGACTCTAGACTATCCGCCTTTTTTCGCTTTTTTCGAGAAACTGCTATCAATACCTGCGTCATTCATCGACCCCAAAATCGTGGACTTGAATAATCTGAACTATGATTCATGGTCTGTCGTCGCGTACCAGCGCTCTACCGTGATCATAACCGAATTGCTCCTTGGTGCTGTGGCCCTCAAGTACTTGTTTCCTTCAAGCTCTGAGTTCATCATGCTCACCACACTACAGGTTCGTCCGAGGTGCAGTTGATCCTGCGACTCAACACATCATTTCCGCATCGCTATTTCTTCATCCCGGATTTCTGATCATCGACCACATTCACTTCCAATATAATGGTTTTCTTTTCGGCATTCTCTTATGGTCCATTCTAATGGCGCGAAATGTCAGTCAAATTGCTATTTTTTGCAGCACTTACCAATCTGTCCGATTCACTAGGGCAATAAACTTGCAAGTGGTATATTGTTTGCAGTTCTATTAAACTTCAAACATATTTACATGTACATTGCCGTATGATCTTTCATGCTTAGTACCCCGTTTGATGCTGAGTTCATTCATCTTGACAGCCGGCGTACTTCATCTACCTGCTCAGATCAAAGTTTGCTGAGCTTAAGAACCTAACAAACTTTCGCCACCCTTTCGCAACTACCGCTCTAGATCTAATACATAATACGCCTAGTTAATTGTGTACATACGAATGCTTTTCGTCAAAATCAACAAAGTACAGTAGAATACAGTAAGATACGACTTGGATACCACTAGAGTGTGAGTGCACTAAAACGTCTCAATTTCTGGGTCTTTTTTTAAACGTCGGTGGCCAAGTGAAGTTTGAAATACGGGGCACATTGATGCCTTCGTCTCGGGCGAGGGTCTGGATAGATTCCTGCAACGGATAGCAGAGAATGGGTGCCTTGCGAAGAGGTGCTCGACAAAGTGCGCATGGAGTCTTACGCCAGTTAAGTCCTTGTTGATGAGTTTGCCTTGCGAGTTTCTTTAGACAAGGCCCACATGTGATGTGACCGCATTGCGTTCTGATTCAACGGAAATGAGATACGTTGGAAGGTAAGGATAGAGGACAACATTACATGCAAGGTTGCCAGGCAGTATCGCAGCATACTGGACACTCATACTGGGTGAGCTGACGTTGTCGAAACGTCTTCAGGTTTTCTTGAAGGTCCTGCAAACGAACGTTAGCTATGTATCATGACCGTGCCTGGACAAAATCAAAACGAGAAACCTGAATCTCCAACAACAACTTTTGGGTATCGATATGGCTGTCGTTTTCCAAACCCTCCTGTCGTCCTTTCCCTAAATTTTTGCTGCGTGATCTGTACGTTTTGATCGGCTTTTTTTTTGTCTGGCTAGGGAAGAGGTCATTGTCTGAGGACATTCTGTATCGTGGCCGTGTTAGAAAAAATTCCGTAGGTTCGAATATTCTATAGAACAACTTACAGAGGTGCAAGGGCCGAGTCAGAGAAAGGAGTGGTAAGACGCCAAGGTAGGGAAAGTTTCATTCCGACTGCTCCTATATATAGTGAAAGAGTAAGTGGCTCAAAGGGATGTTGGCCCCAAAAGCCACATGCCATTTGCAAAACTTACGTCAAAAGACCAGCTTATAATCGAATTATCGAGGTGTGAGCATTTTCATGGGCTGAACAAGAGGACGGAATGCGATCGCGACAAATCATTCCGTTCGGTGACGCTCGCGCGACGCGCGTGACACGGGGCGTGCGCGTGAACCTTTATCGAAAACTTCGATATCTACGACTCCTCCTTCTTGCTTTCGAAACTAGCTCGAACTTAGCTAACACTACTTTGCTATGCTATGGCGAGGCTAAAAATTCAGTGTCTGGATCCGATTTGCCACCCTTTGCTTCGCTGAACCCAACCTGAAAACAAGGTCGTTTCTCGCAACTTGCAAGTCGCAATGCCTTCCAAAATTCTAACCCTAGTCTCATAGAAAATACGGCTATTACCCATAGTAAATGGCTAGAAGTAAACAGGGCTACCTAATCACGGAGGCTTCCCCCCGCACGTGTGTGCTTTCTTTGTTCAGCCTTCTATATAACTATGCAAACTCACATTTATAATTAGTTTCACTACTATCTTTGCCACTCAGAATGCCTCTCCAATCCTCGTTAATGCCTGTCCCGAACAAAATTCCTGTCTCTCTGCCTGGTCCAGTGACTTGTATGAGACTCTCGTCCGATGGCAACCTCCTGGCAGTTGCCTCAGGTCCTAACATCGACATTTGGGATGTTAGCTCTGATTCTCCTCGACTAATTGTCAGCGACTCGTCCAGCCCATGTGAATATTTCTCCCTTGCTTGGCTCCCAAACGATAATGTCGTTATTGCCGGACACGCCAGTGGCCATGTCTCTTTCATGAGCTTTGACCAGGTCCGAGCTCTTCCTCTTCATTCTGTTCCAGTTCTCTGACCGGATTTTCCTTCAGGATCAACTCGTAAGAAGACGATCGTTTTCTTTTGGTCGAGAAAAAATTCGTTGGCTATCCTTCTTGGACGATCGTTTACTTGCCCTGGCCACTAACTTCAATGTTTTGCTTGTTGAGATTACCGCGGGTAAGATCTGTCCACCAACCATTTACCACGTCTTATTGATTGCGTTGAACTGATTCTTCTGCTAGATGGACCTGTTCTACTTGGACATCTACCAACTCCCTTGTCGTCTGTTGGAATTGCCGATACCAAAGTGACGTGGGTTTCTGATCACGAAATTGCCGTCTGCTATTCAAACTTGGTAGTGTAAGTACTTTGTGTCTACCTTTCCTTCTTCTATATTGACAAAGCTGTTGAATTAGACGCTGGCTCGTTCAAAGTTTGCGACCCCTGAAAGCAAGAATCATCAACAGCCGTGAAATCGACGGGCTGCTGTGCGTACTCTAGGCTTGTTCTCGGCTTCTTGTCGCTTATTGACTCGTTGATAGTATAGACATCTCCGATGACAACCATGCTCTGGTTGCCCAGCCTTTCGCCGATCAATTCACAGTTATCTCTCTAAAATGTTCGTCTCCGGAAATTGTGATTCCGCGAGCTTCGGGATTACCCCGCGTCGCTCTGACTTCCAGTGCAATCTTCCTTCGTGATACCGTTCTGGAAGCCGGTATTGGATGTCTCCACCAGTGGGACCTTAAGGGGTGCAAACTACGGACCCTTACGTGCCCCGATATCGGTAAGTTTTCTCCGAATATATCGTTCGCAGACACTCAATTTTTCTCAGCATCTGCTTGGTTCAATGCCATTACTGTCCGTCTCCTGATATTTCTGATTTTAGTCATACGCTGACTCTATTCGCAGCATCTCTATAATCCGGTTACAAACTGTATTCAAGTGGCTAGCATTACGGAAAATATCTACGGCACGGAGATTGCGCTTTGGAAGACGGCTCAAAATCCAGAGAATGTTTCAGGTGCGTGACATCCTCCGTGGTCGAGTCGATAGGCACTCTCAAATGTTGATCATTTAGACTCTTCTGTCAGCCTGCGCTCTAGCCCTAAACATCGTTGGATCGCCGACGTGCTCGTTGTGGTAATCATTTTGATTTTGTACTTGTATTTTTGGATCCGAAAGCCTGAGATGTTGGACGCGTTATTTGAACTCACCGTTAACATGTAGTGCATCTAGAATGTACATTTAAACCTGTTGTACTAGAATACATCCAAATTTGTTTCCTTGTTCATACTTTCAGTGATAATCTCTTGCATTTGGAGTGAAGGGTCTATGTAGTCATGTTGAAAGCACGATATAAAGCTATATGTATAGAGTCTTTGTTGATAATTTTCGGCTCCAAGCCACCCCTCCTTTGTCCTTTGTCACTTTTCCAGCCCACTCAAACGAAGTTTCCTCTCTTCCACCATCTCTCCAAAATGTCTAGCACCCTTGTTTGGAAACCTTTTTCGGTCATACATACTTACCCAGACTCCTATTCTAAAGGCGTCACCGCAATGGCGTTCTCCGGCGATGGCCGCTTCCTTGCAGTCGCTACCGGTCGAAACATTGAAATTTGGGACACTCGAAGTGATAGCACCGACGCACTCCAGCAAAACAGAGCCACCCACAATATCTGCTCTCTCTCGTGGTTCAGAAACGAGTACTCGCTCATTTCTGGACATGATGCTGGTAGGATTTACCACACTAAACTGACAAACGAGGTGCGCTCTCGCGTTTCAAGCAAGTTAACTGTTTCAGAAATAACTTGGAACATCCAGGGTCCAGAATCTAGTGGAACTCGTCAGAAAGGACATCATAGTGCGATTACTGCGCTTTCCTTCCTGAATGATCGTTATCTTGCTGCTGCGACTGATGGAAGAGTTCAGATCTGGGAATTTAAACAAGCTATGGGTAATTATCTCGATTCTGGGTTGCGTATTCTTTCTTTAATTTTGGCATCCAGACAACCATACATGGGACCTGCTAGGCTATTTACCGCCTCCTCCATCCATTGGTAAAACTGCCCCAGTGAAGGCGGATGTGTCGCAATCGCTTTTCTGGCTTGATAACCAAGAGCTTTTGGTCTCTTATGAGAACGTTGCCCTGATGTGAGTCTTTGCCGAATCCTCATTTGTCTTATTAAAGAATCGTTTCTCTAGCTGTTATAAAGTTCGGAGTTTTCATCCTTTAGAAACCGATCTTAAGGGTGCCAACGCAATGGCAGGCATAGTGTGAGTTTGTTGCTGGATCCGGAAACCGTTCATCGTTTCACTGATCCACCTCAGGACGGATGTTTGTCTCACGACAAGGAACATCCTGGTTACCGACAGCTCTACTAGCACCTTTAAAATGTACAGTTATAATTATACAGACGTCATAGCCTTTCAACTTTGCACCACTTTCATCCCTCAATCCCGAGTCCTCAATAAACGGCTGCGTGTTTCCAAAGCTAGCTTTTGCACAACAGACTCAGTCATTGGCGCAAGTGTAGGTAGGGTTTTCTTGTGGGACCTCTCAGGATCACGACTCGCAACCTTAGAGGTTCCTCAATCAGGTATATATTGATCCCTGTCAATCATGACTTGTCTCATAATCGTTGTTGTTTTAAAGGCAATAAGCTTGTTAACGCAGTTACTGAAAGTCTTTCCTAATCAACCTTCCAATTCCTGTCTAATTGACCTATATTATAGTGTGCGTACGACTACCGTTCCCAGTGCGGCAGAATGGCTATCGCAATCGATCAAGACCAGGTTAGTGAGGTGACCCTGTGGACAACGGTCGAAGAACCAGAGACTCCGGATAAACGTAGGGCAGAACATCCGCATAATAATAAACTTCATGCTGACGATGTCATTCCAGATTCTGCAAGTTGCCCCATTGCTGCCCAAGAGGGTGAAGTTGACGAGACCCTCGCTTGGACCTCCAATGAAACACATCAGCTCAATGAAAATACATTCGACTGGGTGACGATCTTCCAATGGGGAGCTTTTGTCGTTGCCGTGATTGGATACTTGAAATTATATACATAATTAATGTGCATACCATTTTCGCCATCTAATAAATGAGCTCTGTTTCGTGTAAGTAGTGGGGCGACAAACAAGAAATCTTCAAGCTCATTGGCGCTGTCCTGTAGCGCTTGAACCAACCATTCACAAATGTTTTCCTCGAGTGGTTTGTATTCGGTACGACGTGCTTGTTTCTATCTACAACGCATTATCAAAACAACGAATACATTCATTAGACAACACTTTATAGTACTAGCCCAACTGGGTATGGCATCACTTCTTTTCCTCTCCATATAATGCGGAGAATATCTCCTTCAACATTTCCATTGACGACATTTGAAGTTTAAGGTAGTAAACAAGGTTCTCCTCAAGACTAGAGCCACTGGACGAAGCCTCCTAGCAATGAACTTAAAGTGAGTCAACAGATGAACCAGATCTCTGCTTAAGTACCTGGGTATATGTCTTCTCTGCCAACGAGGGGAACACTAAGCGCATCTGGCATTGCCGAAGAAGTTCTGTTTGAATACCGGATTGCAAGAGCATCGAAACCAAAGGGTCCTCTTTGTTATTTGTGGAAAAGATCCGTTTCATGGCATTTGCATTGGTGTCTGCGTTCTTTTGCACTGATTCTAGAAGTTTTGAGACATCGTTCTGTTAAATCTTGTGTTTGAAGTCCGAAGTTATAACCAGAAACGAGCGAGTACTATACCACAGATTTTCCCAAAGATAATTCACTTCGCTCAGCTTGATATGCTTCTTTGACGAGTTCTTCTTCTTCACAGCTAGCCTTCTGATTGTCCCCGTCAATATCTTCTAACAACCTTCGAATTTTCCTTACTGAAAGGACGTTTACGCGTCAGTACGAAGATGCGAAGTGATGACCATGGCGTTATTCCTACAATGGTCCCCTTTGTTCGGTATGTTTGACTGCTCTCGACTTGTGGCATGGTTTTCCGTAGGAACCGTGCTCATAGTAGTGATGATAACGAAGTTATTGACCTAAATTAGAATATGTAGACGCGCGACAGTAGATGGGAGTCGGAGGCAATATACTATCACTATTATGATAATTGTCGCAAATGGTCGAACTCAGCGTTAGAATTGTTCTGAACGACTTTGGCTTTTGTGAGGACCTATCTACTCCCCTCAACTTGATTTTAAAACTTCACTTGTGTAATTCATTCGACTCCGTAAATACCATCAGCTGTCATTCCTCTCAACCCCGACAATCCAGAAGACGGCTTGGGCGATCGGTCAGTAAGGGGAGCAAAGGTTGGACTCGGACTTCCGGTATGTTATCGTGCACCAGATTGCGATTGGGGCACGCCCGCTGATACATGGAGCGCTGGATGCATGGCGAGTCCTGTCTACATTATATAGTCGGTGTAGAAACTAATTTTATGCATACATAGCTGTTCACTGCATTAGCCGGCAGACCAATCTACCCATCTAAACCTCCTCCCTTTGTCATACCCGCTCTGCACTTTGGCGATTTCCCTATGGATCTCGTTCGCGTCGATAATGACGTGGCTGCTCTCATTTTTGATACTAGGACAGGTACGCGATTTCTCTTTAATCACTCAAAAAAAAAACCAATTCTACAACGTTTTTACAATTCACTAGCGCTCAATGCTAACCTGTCGTATCTTTTCCCCCTCCGTTTCATAGGAAGACTCAAAGAAGACCTCGTCTCCGGGTTCGCGTTCGGTGCTCCTGCTGGCGATGTCGATCCTGGAATTCAGTATGCAACTCATGTCCCATTGGATAAATATTTTGAGTACATTACAGGCGGAAGGAAATTCTCAGACAACTTGAAAGACTTTATCGCGCGCATGCTAGATTTAGATCCGCGAACGCGTGCGACGGCCAAGCAACTGCTCTCACATCGTTGGTTGATTGGAAGCACATGAGTAGTTGTTTTTTTTGTACATTTGGACGATTATCATTCTGTATTATTACATGGTCCTGCCTATCTAAAGAAAAGAACTTGTAAACAAGTAGTGAGTTGGCGAAAAACACACTTGTATGTGAACAGGATCAGTGCACGGTTTCAC
Source organism: Dendrothele bispora CBS 962.96 (assembly GCA_004369135.1). Classification (NCBI taxonomy): domain Eukaryota; kingdom Fungi; phylum Basidiomycota; class Agaricomycetes; order Agaricales; genus Dendrothele; species Dendrothele bispora. The sequence continues at coordinate 11,648 of ML179575.1, forward strand.
TGGCGTTGAAGGAGAACTACAGTGGCAGTCCTTTTTAAAATGACATCCTCTTATTTCAGTAACTTGCTGTACGGCAAACCAGACAGATTCCGCCTACTTGGACATCTATATCCTTCAAGGATTCACATAGCACCTGCCCTGCCAAATCATCCCGGTTTTGTCTCTAGAAGACACGTCCCTCGCCCTTATCTAACTTAAACCTCTTCAAACCATCTTCAGCAGTCCAAGGCACTTCCTCTTCCCAATGAGTGATAACAACCACAGCTTGCTCGTCCCCAACACCACCGCTTCTCAAATACCTCCTCGCAACGCGAACCATACTCTCATCCATCCCACTCCACACCTCATCTAACAACACCAACTTTGCTCTTCCCACCAAAGCTCGCATCAGCAGGACCATCCTTTGTTCACCAATAGACAGATCCACAAAAGGCTTGGCGGCAAACGCTTTGTTTTGAAGCGCTTTCTGAACATTGGAGTCAAAGGATTCGGGATCTATCTCTCTTCGCTCTCTTGCCGAGGCCTCCGGCCCAAGATGCTCCAACACTTCCTCAACCCTTCTCACTCTAAAGTCGATATCCTCGTCCGTCAATGTATCCATTACACCCGTCCCGACACCCCGTTTTCCTTTAGGAACATATCCACCATCAAAGCCTGTACCAATAACATCCCAGACAGACATATTCGGTCGACGAGGGAACGCGTCAAAGATTTCCGGTGAGAGAACTCCAATCATGGATTGAAGCTGAGGAGTAGGGATACGAGAACGAGGTTTGCCAAAAAGGTGGAGATGAGAGGACGTAGAGGCCAATTGAGTGTAAGATTGTGGATGGTCACCGGTGAGGAGAGAGAGCAGTGTGGTTTTACCAGATGCTGTAGAGTAATGTTGAGGACAATAACGTCGGTACCCGAGAAGTAGGCAATCGACACACCATTTTCACCCTGGAGATGCCATCTTTCACCTTGACGGATTTGCCAGTTGAGATTTTTCAAAACCTGGAACGTTATGAGTAGAATCTTCACGCAAACAATGGTCTCTAGTCACCTTTCTCTCTTGGTACTGCACCCTGACATTTTGAAGATCGACCACAATGTCTCCCGGTTTCGTGGTTTGACTAACAGAACGCCGTGAGTTGACAAGGTCCTATTTTTGCGAACGCTCGAGTTCAGCTTGCATGACACGAGTTTTGTCGCCCACAACGATTCTGTTTCCTTTGACAAACGCGACGTGGGTTATCCAGTCCGGAACAGTGTCCTGAGTCCGTAGGCCCATAATCACTCGAGGACTTCGAGCCTGATGTAAAGAATGCAGAACGTCCAACAATTTTGGCCTTGCATTAACGTCGAGGCCAGCTAGACAAAAGTATTCAGTCTAAGAAAATATGAAAAAGACACACGTGAACGCACTGAGAGGCTCGCCGAGAAGTAACAACTCTGGCTTTGGTTTCGTCATGATGGCTTTAAGAATCCGAGCCCGTCTCGTCTGTCCATTACTCAAAGCGATCATATGCAAATCCAAAAAACAACTCCAACCCCATCTTTCCAACCAGCTCATCAAATACCCGCCTCTCCTTCTCAGATAAAAGTATCGGTCTTTCCTCTTCCACCGTGGAATCATCTTCGTAAGGCATCTTCTCTCGGGGCATCATTTCCGGAAACATGTTCTGTCGAAGCGTGATACGATCCTCTTCTTGTACGGCACCGTAGCGGGCTGAATAGTCGTAAAACGCACCACCGGATGTCCGCCGTCGATTTCCGAACGAAACTATGGATATAGACTGCAGTGGGTCTGAATGGGTCTCGGAGAGAAACGGGAACAATCCACCTGGCGGGGGTGGGTGTGGTGATATTCGAAGATGTCCTAACAGCATCTGTAAAATGATAATGTAAATTCCTGGTTGATTTCCTAGAGAAAACGCTACCACAGAGAGTATCAAGAGAACACTCCGTATAAAGTCAATAGAAGACTGACAATACCTTGAATAACGCGGACTTCTCACCGGAACCTGAGCCTACAATTGCCCAACTCTCGCCTTCTTGCACTAACCACTCCAGACCACGAAATACCGGCGTTGAGCTGTTGACATCGCCAAAACGATAAACATTTGCTTTTGGCGACATTGATTAAGTTGGACTGAGATAGACATCTTCGAGGTGCGTAGATCCAGTTAGGTTTGAGGTGAGCCGCTTGCTGAGAGTAGGTGAGCATTGAAGTTGGCGTCGTTGCGTTGGGGCACCCACGGCTGGACCTGCTGGATTCGCTGTGTATGTTGTGCTTAAACTTAGATGCTAGTCTTGCAACCGTCACGTGGACGTCCAGTACATGTTTATTCAATTTCAATTCGATACAATACTCGTTCCCTAACCTCTCACAGTATCATGTCAAGTCCAGCGTCCTCTGAACCGTTTGCCACTCTCCACGACATCGTAGAGTCTTTCAACTCCGAAATACTAGGGAATATCTCCTGAACCGCTTCCGTCACCTCGCTCTTCAACACACCGTGATTCTTCCCTTCAAAGCGTTTGGCAACTTGATGCACATCTTCCCCAGTACACGCCGCAAGGATCGTTAGAAGATTGGCTGTCCCAGGTCGATGGGTCGGGTCATAGGTGATCCCAGCTATCGAATCAGTCACTGCTACACGTATTTTGGAAGTGATCTCGGAAGGAGAGTCGGTGAAAAGTATTCGGGAAGCGGGGTCTGGGGATGATTTGGACATTTTGGACGTCGGGGCGCGGAGAGAGAGGATGCGTTTGGAAGGTGCTGTAGATTTTGATACGAAAAAGAAATAATCACTCATATCAAGTTCGATGACATTAGTACCGGATACGTGAACAAACCAACGTTGAGCCCAGTTTCGTCCATTTCAGCATCTTCGGTCAGATTTTTCGATGCAGCGAGACGTGACTAGTAAAAATTTTGCGTGTTCCGTGAGTGGAAAAGCCCAAGAAACCGTCTGTTCATAGATTGAAAAAACTTCTTCATACTTTCCAGCTTCCCTATTGGAGTTATACAGTTCAGGACCCATGCCAACTCCGTATGTTGTAGGACCTGTAGATATCGAACGTTTAATATTAGATATTTCATACCAAAAAAAGTCCATTTAGAGAAGTACCAAGTAAGAAGGGGGAACCACACACGCACATCGTTCTGATGAAACACAATCGACTTTTTCGAGTCAATCCCAATAGCCAACAAAACAGCTAACATGTCCATTCTCGATTCCACGAGTTCCTTGGGCTTTTGCGGGAGCGTCATCGCATGCCAACCGACGATGCTGAACAACAGTTCGTCTTCTGGACCTGCATCGTTTTGGAGTTGGACCCAGTTGATGAGTGCGCCGAGGTAGTTTCCTAACTACGAAAATAAAAACAAAAATAACATCATTATTTTTAAATAAAGAGAGAGAGAAAGAGAGATAGGACGGAAACGAACAAAAAAGTCGTGCGTACATGGGGTATACCCGTGGGTTGTATTCCGGATAAGATGACGCGTTTTTTGGAAGAGACGACATGTTTCACTGACTCGGTTCGAAGAGCGAGGGTAGTAGATAGATGTCGACAGTGAGGAAGTATTCGCTGTGACACGGGCCTAAAGGAAGAAACGAAAGATGCGTCTGGGCGTACAGCCACCTAACTGAGTAATTGAAGCGCGACATTGACAATGACCGATACTCTGACGACGGAGACACCAGGTATATTGAACAGAAATTCTGTTTGAAAATTCTTTCAAAGTTGAGAAACGAACAAATACATGAAATGAATAAGGATATAAGTAGATCTGAACGTCATGATACAAGTAAACAAAAAAAAGAAAATACTAGTGCACTATCCTCAACACAAATGTACGTGTCATATACGTATAGAGAAAAAACCGGAGGAATGGGGAATTGTGGATGTAAAGTAGTACTAGTATACAAAGAGCTCGTTCATGCGTTCCAAAGGGACTTGTTTCGTTTCGGAGAAGAAACTGTTCACATTGTTGTGTAAGAAAAATTCGCCGTTAGGAGTTAATTGGTTAAAAAGAGGGAAGAGGGAGGGATGGGCGGGGGGTTGGGGGGGTGGAAGAAGGCTATAGACTCACATAGACGTAGAAGACAGATAGAATCATAAGTGACGCGAAGAAGAAGAGATACACACCGTATCCCATAGAGGTGCACATCTGAGGCGTGAATCGGGCGATAAGGAACCTTAGTTAACGTTTAAAAAAACAACGTTTTAATCAGGTTTTCACAACACCGACATACAGAGAGAAAAGAAAGAAAGAAAACTCACGCAAAGAGCCAATTCGATGCAGCGATGCAAGACGAAGTGAACGTCCTGACATGTTGAGGGAAGAACTCGGCTCCAACGACCCATGGAGTACCGTTCCACGTAGGAGAGTAAAAGATGGTCCAAATATAAAAGAACGCGACTAATCATCCAAAAAAAACTCATGAGTCTTTCATCCATTCTCATGAAGTCAAGCCCAAAACAAAAGCAAAAGAACAAAAGAACAAAAAAACTCACTAACACTCCTCCCCAAACTCGTAATCGCCAAAGTCGGGTTATTCTGAGGTTTAGCAATAGCGATATATGCACCGATATAATACATCGAAATCGCTCCTCCAATGTGAGTAGGGTGTTTTGACCTGTGACACCGATGGGTTTGAAGATCGTTGGGCTGGAAAGGGAAGGGAAGAGGGGGAAGAGGGGAGGGGAGGGGAAAGGGGAGGATGTGGGATTTAGAACGTTAATTTATGAAGGAAAGAAAGATAAAGGAACGGTGAGGGGGGGGGGACAACTCACGAATAATAATTAATTGCATTAATCCCAGTCGCATTCTGCCAAGCAAACAAACTCATCCCCAACACCAACCTCCAAACCAACTTCCTACTCCTTCCCACCGTCTGCATCGGTCCAAAGAACCCTGCTCCAGCTAAACTTCTCTCATGTTTGATCGCTTCCTCCGTCTCTAGATACTCTCTCTGAACGAACTCATGTTCAGACGGAAGGTTCCTGCGAGAGGAAAGAGAGGATAAAGAGGATTGTGTACGGTCTCTGGACATCATCCAACGAGGGGATTCGATGAGGAAAGGTGCACCGAGCATGAGCAGACTGCACCGCGCATGAGCAGACCTCCTGGGATGAGTTGGACGGCAAAGGCGACAAGCCATTGGGTGTGTCCCTCAGGAATTTTTTGGCAGTATCGTAGTTGTTCCAAAAGCCTTTTAAAAATAGGTGTGAGATGAGATTTTTTTTTAGAGATATCAAGGTAGACAGGGTCACGTATCAATGACTCCTCCAATTTGCCAACATAGCTCGTACATGCCGATGAGACGACCACGAATGGCAGGTGGAGCAATTTCTGCGACATAGATGGGCTGTAAATACAGTTAAGCTATGTCGTATGAGAAAAGAAGAAAAAAACGTACAGCTAAATTCGAAGCGATACCGATACCAAGACCTACAATGATACGCCCGGCATAAACGATACCCAAGCCAGTACTGGAGCTAAGGTACACTCGAGTCAGAAAAAAAAGAAACGCCACTTGAGTCTTGACCCAAGCAAAGACTTACTTTGTGACAACTTGCAGAATAGCACCAATGTTGAAGATGACCGCGCAGATGAAGAGACCCCATTTGCAACCGAGGAAGTAACCAATGGGATACCCAATGAAGGCACCAAAGAAACAACTACACGAAAGAAGAAAAGAGTTTAGAAATGAGATGGGGCGAAAGAGACATGGTCATACCCAGCTTGGTATAAAGAAACGATGTTTGCACTAATGAGGTTGAACTCTCTCTTGAAACTGGTCAGCGACATCGATGTGCCAATGAAAGCCGAGTCATATCTGTTGTAGAGAATTTTGAGAAAGTCGATGATTAGATATTGGAGTTCTCGGGGAAGGGCTGGGAGGGGTTTGTGGGTGGTTGGTGATGAACGTGATGAGCGTGATGGGGTTGAGGAGTGTAAGGAGTATGTAGATATGGGAAGAGGTTGGGAATGAGGATGAGATTGAGGTTGGGTTTGAGTTTGGTAGGTGGTCCTACTAGTGACGTGATAGATGAGTTGAAAGAAGGCCCTGGCCATTGGGTTCGAATTAGTGAAAATAAGAACGGTGTATAGCGTTAGCGTTAGCACTAAGTTGAAAATGAGAAGAAGTGGAACGAGAGCGGCAATGGAAATCAGATGAGGCTTGTATACATCGAAAGAGTCGTCAGAGCTCCCAAGAAACATGCATATGAAGAAAGATGAAGAGAATTAAAAGCCCATGAAGGAGCGACGTACCAAGCCCCCTTCAGTACCTCGCTTCGTCATCATCTCATGCTCCGAACCATATGCGTCCTCACCTACACCGAACTAATTCTTCGGATGCCGTACAGTTTCGGATGGGTTGGAAAGGCCGTTATTGCACGTAAGGAGTAGGCTTAGGATGGAAGTGAAATCGGATTAAACGCATAAAATTGGTACATCAGATTCAAAAATAGAGGTAGCGGGCAGGAAACGACAAAAGAACTCGATAGCAAGATAACAGGATAAGATAGCAAAGCACGGACTAGCAAAATGTTAAGTAGAACAGAAGCTCGGAGACGCGACACTTACTGCTAGATAGCTATAGCATAATTCTCTCTAGTCTCTGCCTCTCAGGCTCGTTCAACGCCGTCTCTTCCAACGCCGTTTTGAGCCTCGTCTCCGGCCCGACCTTCATCTCCAGCCTGACCCTCGTCTCCAGCCTGACCCTCATCTCCAGCCCGACCACCTAACCAACCGACCTGCTCGACTACGACTGGATGCAGGTCAGTGTCAACGTCGTTGAAAAACGCAAAACGCGTACCTTCCAAAATATCGATTAGCGCGATGGCTAGTTGAAGAAGGGCATGAAGGAAAGTTGCGTGATCAGCGAGGTGGCGAAGGCCCCCGTTGATGCTGACGAATATAGTATGGATACGTCCTGCTTGAAGGAATACGAGTACGATTTGAAGTGCGTTGCGCAGACGATGGACCAAGTTCTCGAAATGGAGGACGTTTGCATCAAATTTGGAGAGCGCTTGTCGTGCGCGGGTCAAAGGTGGCATTTTTTCTGACGAGGTAAGTGAAGAGTCATATATATAGAGGGACACGTACTATAGGAGGCAGACGCGCGACAGTAGAAGAGAGGATAGGAGAGAGAATGAGTACAGAGCACAGAAGGTGGTGGTTGCAGTGGTGTAGTTAGTGCGAGAAGGAAAATCTACTTAAGCGAGCGCGACAACACTGCTTCAAGTGAGCAAAAGTTCTCGCGATGACTCCCGTCCGTGATAAGTACCTGTCACATTATTATTCTACTGCTCCTACAGGCGAAGACAAGTAGGAGAGAAGACGGCGAAATAAAATGGAGACCCGAAGAGAAAAATGCGCTTGCAGAGAGACCGGAGAGCCGCCGCAAAAAAAAAAATATTCGACCAATCCAGTCACTTACCTGAAGTCTTCTGCCGGACCATTGCAGACTGTCTGGATTTAAGTTTAATTTAAGAGCAACAAAAGGGTCACACTGGATCCACCAATGAGCTTGAGCACAGTGTGCAATGCTAAGGACATAGTCCAGTTGAAGGAGAGATGGGAAGGAGAGTCTTTGGAAGAACTGACCCCTTGACTTGTGAGTATACCGCCTGCCTACCAGGTTTAATACTGCTGAGAAAAAAGACGGATTTTGATGTCAGTATATTGGCCGGAAATCAAACCAGACAGCAGGCCTAACAATGGCATTAACCCACCAGAGGTGTATACTATGTGCTTTATTTGAAAGATGTGTTTTTCACCAAACCTGCACAATGACAAACAGAAAATTAGCCATGTTCATGGCAGACGGAGAAGATCTCCATTTAATCTTGGACTCGTTTTCTGCTCTGTGTAGACATACCTCAATCAATTTCTACAATTTAAAAAAGTAGAAGGACCTACTAATGTATGCACCTGACTTCAGGGTGCGTGTCCATAAGGACCGAGAAGCTGTACCCTCCATCCATGTTCAGGTCTGTTGGCTGTGACGACTATGGAGAATCCTCATGATTTCTTGAGCAAATATAGATCACGGCATTGGACCGGTGAAAGCATTCCCAATGAAGAATTGGTGAACTGTTTGATGATAAGAGAAGCTCAAAAGTCTGCAACGCCGTGAAGACCCTCCGTGCCAGTAGCATCTTCCACGGTTATGCTACCTGCGCTCACGGAGCAACTCCAGATTGATACGGGCAGTTTGGTATAACTTTGGAGTCAAAATAAATGAAAATGAATGCTTGAAACAACAGAAAGGATCACAAAATCTTGGGAGCAAGTTAGAGCTGAGCGTTGCAAAAAGAGAACCATGTTACTAATCACAGTAATCAACATCCGGGGGACCCGGCGTTCTCAGATCCGTATGTCAATAGACTCCCTGACAGTGACTCCCTATGAGCTTCAGCTAATTGATAATCCATTTAATGATTTAGGAGAACGAGCAATAGACAAAGTTTTCACCCGTGAGTGCGTCCAGCGCGTCCGCCGTCCAACGAGGTCCAACGGCATCTAGGTCACGTTTGTCAAAGCGCCCCCAAGTGCGTCACAGTACTACTAGTCGCTTCGCCAACCGGTTTGATCGACTGTCATCAAACCATTGCAGAGCGACTGGTTCGATAGATGTAAAACGACGATTACCTTTCTCCCTCAGAAACGGCATCCCAGCCCCCGCCGTCACTCTCACTTTCATGGTCTTCCTACCAGAACAACTTTTCGAGTATTAGTTTTTCAAGCACTTAGGATGTTTTATTTATAGGGACACAGTGGTAGAAAAAGATGTAGTTCATTTTCCGTGAAAGGATCCTTCGAGAAAAGCAAGGAAGTCACAAAGTAAAGGTAGAAAAAAAGCAGCGGTCTGTCGTGGAGTCGATGTGACTGTAACTTGAGGAAATCGTGACACCACAAAAAAGATAACTTTCGTCGTATTTCTCAACAACTTGAACGCACTGGGATCGTTTCATTGACATTCTACCCTCTATTCTATATGACAATGAATTCCCATATCGACATACTCCCTTGAATGACTTGGTCTGGTGTCACGAGCGTAACACCCTACTAGGCTGTTCAATAAGATGAATTTAATCAGCTGCCAGTGGGCAAGACCTTGGGTGAGGTTCTTAAAGAGTTGGGAATTTAACGTGAGTGGTTGTTTACAGGATTAGTCCCAGTTTTTATCGGTTGCTTGAGGGACGCTGAACAAATTCACGGCTTAAGGATCAGTGGGCTTGAGAGTTTGGGGTTGAGTATTTTGAGTCGGGATTGCACAGAAAATGTACATGCTGTCTGAGAGATGAATTGTGGTATGTCTCAAAAACCTTCTCGAAGAAATCTCAAAAGCTAGTAGTTCAATATAGAATCCGGAGTCGTACTCGCAAGACCACAAGTCCACAGACTTGGTCTTTGACTTTTGTACCCGCAATCCTTGCGTCACTCGCTTCATATATACGATCGCTCGCACTGGCATCTGTGCTTGCATATTTTCAACGTTTGAGTTGTTGAGCTAGGTCACGCAACCAAAGCGCGTGCCGATTATTTCTGGATTCTGCCGTCCAGTTACTTATATTAGAAACTAGATGGCAACGTCTTTCTTTGTCTGGTTCTTCAGACTACTTACTATTAGCTCAGCCTTCCCATCTTCGAACTTCAGCATGCCTCGCAAAGTACGTCGATTCTTCTCTGGAGGTCATTTTCAATATCTTACCATTGCACAGTCCACTGGCGGCAGACGAAAAAAAGACAAAGACTCGGAACGTATTCGTGATGCAACAAAGGATATCTTTCGACTTCTTCGGTTCAATCCTCCCTCGTTCGTTGTGCCAACACGACTCATACCGAAAGCAAAGGATGCGCTGCTGTCTCTGACTACTCTTCTCGAGCTTCTGGAATCAAATCGTAAATCACAGTACTTTGTGGAGATTCTATCCAGGCTACAAGTGGATTGGCGGTCCCTTTGGTCCTGGTTATCCGTATTTATCAAATCATATGCAAACTTGGAGATGGAAACGAACTCTGAAGACAATAACGACAGCGATGATCTGGAGCTCAGAGCTTTCACGTTGACCAAGCTGTTCAGAATCCTCTTTCATGTTCTCAACCCGGTCAATACTCTTGAGCTTCCGAGCAGTAGAGAAGACGTATATCCGTCCCGTTTCAAGTCCCTGCTTCATGGCAGCTGTGGCTTTTATGCTCTGCTGGTAGATGCGATTGCATTTGGGAGTGTGAATGCAAATAACGTCTATTTCGCAGTAATGGATGTGCTCTGCTCACTACTGAGTGGTGAACCAGAAGACGCGGCATCAGATTGTTTCGTCGCTGCAATCAGTACCTCTCCGTATTCGAAGCAGATGCCGGGTTTCTTTTTGTCTCCGCTGTTGATCGAATTTGGCAAGCAGGCTTCCTCTATAGACCCTCGCCGGCTCTTTCTTTCGTCATTTGCTCTTCGTTTTTTGGCTCTTGGCTCTCCTACTTATCTGGAAGTGTTCTGGTCGAAATCATCTGTCTCACTTGTTCACGAGCTGCTCCGGCGGCTGCTGAAGAGCTTGAATCTTGAGCAGCTCTCACAAAATGTCAGATCCGCAGAATATCTTTCACAACACCCTGGCTCGCATCCAACGGAGCACGTTATGACGTTTTCCAACACGCTTGCACATTTAATAGAAGTTTTGGCCGCCTACATGCAGCGTATAGATCGTTGCGTCTTCCTTTTACAGACAGGTGTCATATCTACCTTGCTGCAGGCACAATACTTCATCAACGGTCCAGGTCTCCAATCCTTCTTAATCGCCGACACGAGGTACATTCTCGAGCAATTTATTGCGCAATGTCTCGAGATCATACGTGAAATGATGATCTTTCGAAGCGTCAGTCGCCAAACCATGAGAAGTGTCCGGAACCTGATTCGAAGCGGGAAGGAAACAGAGCTCTTAGCGGACGAGGTTGTGGTTTTCCATGGGCCGTTATGGTCTGTATGGACGGAGCTGAGAGGTCTAGCAACGGAGGATGGACCCATATCCCAGCGAAATACGATTGAGGCTTATTGGAAAGAAATGGTTCAATGTTCCAGTCCACAAGTAGGTATCCCCTCATCAGTAGATCTGCGGCTATTGAACTTGCTTTTTGCAGTGTGCCACCCGGTATTACCCACAGCGGTTGTGCTCTCAGTGTATGGTGGAGACTTATTGTTCTCGCACCTGCCAAAAGGCTCATTGGCCCGCGCATCGTGATGAATGCCGTGCAATTGCTGCTGATCAAAAGAGTACGCAGTCACGGTTTTCAGATGTATATTATTTGGTTCTGACTTGTATTCACAGAGGGTAAACCAATGACCATGTCCAAAATTGACCACGCGTTTCTCAGGGCAACGGTCAAGTTCGACATTCTTCATACTTTTACCTCTTCCATCATCAATTTCGAAATCGAAACTTTTCGACGTGGTAATGGTCTTCGACCATGTGTTCTTATCGACTATCGTGATCGACCCCCCAAGGTCGTGCTTGAACAAAAACCCTTCAACATGAAATGGACTACCCGGACTCTCATTAAAGCTCTCTTTCCATTTGGTGTCGAAGTGACTATGCTGTTGTAGTCAATAGAATGTAATGTAGTTAGAACATATGCCTGAGATTTATCTGGACAATCAGGACCCTCACATCGAATGAATGGTCAAGTCTACAAGCGCACCCAGTTTGTATTTCCTATAGCGTGACGCACTCGGTTTCAGAGCCCTAACATCCCACACGGGATTCAAATTGTAATTCAAAAAAAATAACATTTTTCTATCATAAAGCGACCTAGAACATGTAGAAAAAGAAATCAAGAAATTAAAGTTTACTCGACTTGGAGTACAACCCAATCGCTAACGAACTTTGGAAAATGGAACGATATTTCATCTCCACCTTCATCAACTCCTTGATCTCCAGGGTAAGGTACTCATCAACAATCTCGAGAAACAGAAGGCACTCTCCCATTCTCTCAAGTAAAGGATATCCCTTTACCGTAAAATTGGCTTGAGAACTCCGGATTTCCTGACTAACACTCCACTGGGTATCTGTCAGCAGCCTTGCAAGGTACGCCAGCTTCTGGAGATACGATAAGTTTAGCACAATCAAATCCATTTTTGCACGCTGCAGGTTCTCCATAAGGAGACGGCGGGAATGATCTTCAACATAAAGAAGGCTGTAAAAGTATGCGTCAACATTTCCAGCCCATCAATCAACTAATTAGACCTACCGCTGGGTGTTTGTTATCAAACTGCTTTCGTGAGCCTTGATTTTCTCTTGCACTTCAACTGTAGAAGCTAATGCCTTAGAAATGGATTGCAAGCGTTTATCGAAACCTAGTAAGGGAATGCGTGAGTTAATAACATCACTTGAGTACAATGTATTCATGTACACACCAAACGCCTCGCCACAGTCGGGAACCGAGAGAAACCATTTCTCAACCTCTTTGTGTCGTATTTCCATCATGATGAACACCTTTTGAATATAGACCAAATTGTCTGTCATCGTGTAGAGAGTGTTATCGTGTTCACTGACAGGGGCCATTTGTCGGCCTTGAACAAAGCTGGGTTCACGAGATGAGAAGGTAGCAAAAAGCCAAGTCAGGAGGCAAAGCTTTGTAATGAGAGATAGCATAACTGAGTGCGGGTGCTTCGGACACAGCAGGCAAGAGGGTTATAAGGACGAACGAACTAGGGCCCTTTATAAGACTAATTATAAAGGGCCACCAAGATTGACGTAACTCATAAAGGACAAAGGACCCGACCTCATAAAGCACCGATATCATAACGCATCGACATAACTGGAGTGGGCGGACGCACGGCGGCAAACCCTTTGGAATCGCAGTATTGTAGACTGATCCTTGGACACTGGGACGAGGTAGAGGTCTTGAACTCGATACAAACTCTTCTCGACAACCTCCTTCGATAACACCCGTAACAACAACAGATAATGTGGTGACGACGATAGGGGAGGATTAGATAATGAGAATACCAGTGACCTTCTAACCGTGCAAGTGCGATTGTAGGAGTTGTTGTATGCGGAAGACGTGAGGGCAAGCTACCAAGAACGAAGGGAGTAGCGAGAGACAAGGAACCCTTCAAAACTAATTCGCTGAAAATTGACTTTTATAACCCATAATAATAATAACCGTGACTTATTAAACATTTCTGCTTCGCTCCGCATGCGCAACCCCGGGTCCCTGACTCTCGGCCTCAAAGCCTCAAACACGAATTTCTTGACATAGTACAATATTCACTTAGTACGGACAGCTCAATTTTCGGTACGTAAAATAGCAAGATGTGTGAGAGCAGTGCAGTTGACTTTGATTCAGAGACATGTACTTTCCTTACTCATCTTTCCGAGGTGACCTCAACGTAAGATGACTATGCGAAAGTGCTAATTAATTATGGACAACCGGCCAAAGAAGGTGGTGTTCTATGGGCAAACCGAAAACTTACGAAGATCCTCCCTCTCCTCCTTCATCCCCTCCTTTGTCTCCGAAGATCCGCGACTATATCACCCCGTTTAGTAAACGTCTAGAGGGTCCTCAAGTCACTATATGCAGCTGCAAAAAAATGAAGACATTTTCATCTTTCATTTTGTATCCAAGACGTGAATCCCCTAGACGATTTATAAAACTCGAAAATCCCTGCTCGAAGCTCTCCTGGACGTATAAGAAGTACTAGTTCACTGACGGAAGCTGAGCAGGTCCTGCCTACTTACTAGTAGCTGGAATCTCTCCGCAGGCCTATGTTGGGACTCCCTGTGATATCATAGAGTCTATATAACGCCTGTACGTGGTCAATTGTGAAGCCCTTCTTTCCTGATCATGATATAAAATGCCGAGGACATTGTAGGTTGAGAATTCCAACACATCTGAATGACGTTCGAAGTACGTACCAAGAAGAGAATGGCTTTTACTACGATTGATCCCTTCTGATAGGCTCACAGTGATTCGGCAGGAATTTCAATTAATGTATCGCTAGGTGCAAGGGGTCATTTCATATGCTGAACTGAATGGTCCACCTGAAATCTGTTCGTCAGACAATGGACAGAAAAAGCAAGAGGACCAGCCTGGCACAGATACAAGTGCTTTGGGTCTGTATGTACGCCATTCTTATGGAATTTGAAGAAACCCGAGTGCACGGTTTTACTGTTGAAGGAAAGTCTTTCCTTGAATGTCGTAATCGTCCAGTAACTTGCTGTAGAACTAGAGCGAACCAGACAGAATCCGCTACTTGGGCATCTATATCCTTCGAGGATTCACTTAACGCCTGCCATGCCAAAATCCATCCCGGTTTTATCTCTAGAAAACGCGTCCCTCATTCTTAGATCTCTTCTTCAAACCATCTTCGACGGTCCAAGGCACTTCCTCTTCCCAATGAGTAATAACGACCACAGCTTGCTCGTCCCCAACACCACCGCTTCTTAAATGCCTTCTCGCAGCGCGAACCATACTATCACCAGCACCAATGTCGATTACATCTTCCCATGGCATTGATATAGGCACTGTCCTCCAAGTTGAAATCGAGTGGTGATTTGGTATTGAGCTATTCGAGGGCTTCAGTATAAGATGGACATATGATGTGCATATACTCTACCTGAAGGTAGCCCATAGCAAAGTGGATGCCGTCAGCGTCGGGGATTCTGAGGTCTCGAGGCCATGTTGTACTAGAAGCAATGTCGACACCGTCGTTTTCTGCAGCTGCATGAATAGCCTCGACACCGACGTCAAAGCCGACATGTGCGTTCGGAACAAAGTCCAGAAAAAGGTATGTTGGCAGTTCGCCAAGCGTAGAGGATACACTCACGATTCCTTCGGCCGCCATAAGGTCAACACGACGCTGAACGATGGATTTACGAAGCTCCATGCCGAATAAAATAAGAGGACAGTTGACAAGAACGTAACTAAGACTCACTTCGGTTCGGGATCCATACCATGAGGAGTCCTCTGATGCGATCATTACGGTCATAAACGGTCGCGACAGGACCAGACTCAATGACAGCAATTCTCTTGCCCGCTCTGAAAGAAGGAGGATTCGGTTTCATCCAACCCATTTGAAAGCCCTAAAACAACCCCTCAGTAATATAGAATCGAACTAACCTTGTCAATTGCCAGATACTCGATACTCTTGATACCGACGGGTTGCTCGTTGATACCCAAGACGCACGCACCCTCCATGGAGCAGGACAGACATGACGAGTTAACTCGGGGAAGTTGTTTGTCATAAGCAATCGGTTCAAGGCGTCGTGTCCCTTGAAGACTAAGTCGTTCCATTTTAGTCTCATAGACAGATCCATAAACAGATCCACGAAGGGCTTGGCGGCAAACGCTTTGTTTTGGAGTGCTTTCTGAACATCGGAGTCTAAGGATTCGGGATCTATCTCTCTTCGCTCTCTCGTCCAAGCCTCCGGCCCTAGATGCTCCAACACTTCCTCAACCCTTCTCACTCCAAAGTCGATATCTTCGTCCGTCGATGTATCCGTTACACCTGTCCCGATATCTCGTTTTCGTTCAGGAACATATCATTGACCATCAAAATAACATCCCAGACAGACATATTCGATCGACGAGGGAACGCGCCAGATCCCCGGTGAGAGGACTCCGATTATGGATTGAAGCTGAAGAGTAGGGATACGGGAACGAGGTTTGCCAAAGAGGTGGAGATGAGAGGATGTAGAGGCTAATTGAGTGTAAGACTGGATGGTCAACAGTGTGCTTTTGTCACAACCTGTAGAATAATGTCGAGGACATAACGTGGTATCCGAGTAGGCAATCGGCGCACCATTTTCACCCTGGAGATGCCATCTTTCACCTTGGCGGATTTGCCAGTTGAAAATTTTCAATACCTGATGTCTTATGAGTAGAACCTTCACGCAAACGACGAACTAATCACCTTTCTCTCTTGGTACTGCACCTTGACATTATGAAAATCGGCCACAATGTTTCCCGTTTTCGTCGTTTGACTAACAGAACGCTGTGAGTTAACAAGATCCTGTTTTTGCGAACGCTCGAGTTCAGCTTGCATAACACGAGTTTTGTCTCCTGCGGCGATTCTGTTTCCTTTGAAAAATGCGACGTTCCAGTCCGGAATGATATCTCGAGTCCGTCGGCCCATGATCACTCGAGGACTTTGAGCCTGATGTAAAGAATGTAAAACGTCCAACAGCCAGCTAAGCAAAGTATCGAGTCTAAGAAGACCACACTGCAGAGCAGCAGGAACGAGATGAGCGGATGGAGGGTATGCACAACTCAGAAGAATAGAAGATAGGTGCTGATAAGGACGTGGTCGACATTGCAGGCTGAAGGTTTAAATTCTTGCGATGGTAAGGCGCGCAAATTGTTTATGTAATTCATTCGTCCCTGTGACAGTTAGCTAAGCGGTTACCCGATAAGGTAACTGCACACTAGAGAGAGGTAGAGTCGACCGAGAATGACTGGTTTAACGCAACGTAGAGATTTCAGTAGACTAAAGAAGTAGCTACAAAATACAAGAGTATTTATACTACTTCGGTGACTAGTAATTAAGGCTAAAAGGAGAGGTACAAACAGTAAGTAAAACGAGAGAAAAAGGTCCGTAAAACCAATAGGTGGTCTGGACCGGTAGTAGGCAATATATCGAGAGTCTGTAGGGTATGAGACGAGTGTCAAGTCAAATGGGTGTCGAACCGGAAGTAAGAGACGGACAGAAACGAGTGTGAGTGGATAGGGGGAAGGTGGCGTGATAAGTGCTTATGAATTAGTATTACGAGTCGAGTAGTAAGCAAGAACGGTGACCGATTCGTTACATACGCCCTCCAGCACGTGTGAAACAGGTGCTCAAGCGTCCTCGGCATCACCTTCTCCATCGGCATCATCGTAGACTTCCATCTGATCGAGACCGGAGTCGGCAAATCCGGATCCAGATCCTTCGGCAACCTCCTGAGCCGGAGTCGCCGCACGAGCCTTCTCCTTTCCTTTCAAGCTTTTCTTCGCCTTCTTCCTCTCGGCGGGTTTATCTTCTTCTTCTTCATCTACCTGGTCCGCCAAAAATGCTTTTACAGCATCCATAGTGACCTTGTTAGCCTCATCGACTTCTCTTTTTCTCTTCCTATCGGCATAACCTTCCTTCCTCTTCTTATTCGCATTCTTCAAATACTTCAATTCTCCGAAAAGCGTGGAAGCGAGGTCATTCGCAGACATCGACTCGCGGGCTAGAGCTATGAGCTGGTCTTCTTTCGATGATGCGTCGGATGTGCGTTTGAGTAAAATATCGCTAATAGCAACGGCACGGCCAGCCGGGACCGTGAGATTTCCGTCCACATCTATTTCGACGAACTTGGTGGTAACGTCGGGGATCGAGTTCCACGACCTAGCTAGGATATCACCACCTGCGGTGACGAGACGACCGTCTGGAAGTCCTCCGGTACGAAAGAGTTTGTCGTCCTCGATGGCTCGTTCGACTTGCTCTCGAGTGAATGCGAGCACAGCCCTTCCAAAAGGGTCCGAGATCCCGATCTCCTTCTCGTTTCGGTATACGATTTTGGCAGCGAAGTTCGAAGGTCGGGTAGGGCTCGACATGATAAATTCGCGCCTAGTATGAATAGGAATAGAGCGGTTACGACGAGTGTGAGAGAGTGGAGGAGGAGCGGAGGGTCGAGTTGAAATAGGAATGGGTAGGCAACATTCGCGAGCGTGTACGCGTCGAGGATCGTTCGAGCAGGAATGGCAGGAGGATAAAGAATGACTAGAGTGACGAACGAAGGACTTGGAGTAGGAGATGCGAGGGGGAACGGATTTGGTAACTGACTTATTTTTACTTCCCCTCCTTCTTTTCCCTTTATATCCACCAAAAAGGTCCTGTGGTCTGCCGATGCCATCCATCGAGCCAGACCACAGCAACCCTAGGTACGTCTGGGGGTCGTCAGGAGGACACCCAGAACCAATACCCAACTTAGCAATACTTTTGACCCCTAATAGATCTAAATATCTTTGCAATGCATTAAGATGAGCAACTCGATCGTAAGGCAGCCATGACTTATCTCCTGATTTCCATAATATCTCAAACGTTGACAGCTCCTTTGACCCGATGTGGCTCAAAATTTCTTGGACTAGCCATTCCCTTTCAGGGGCTTCATCGGGTTTATTAAGGATCTGAGAGTCACTTCTTCCGGGGAATAGTCGATCGTCGTTTGGAATATGTATGCGGAGTAGAGACGCGTGAAAGACAGGGTGAACCCCTCGAGCTTTCAAATTAGAGGGTAATTCAATTTTAAAGGATCCATTTCGATAGTCCCTAAGTATCTTGTAAGGTCCGATGAACTTAGGAGAAAGTTTACGAGCTAGACCTTTCTCTAGATTGATATTTTTCATAGAGATATAAACCGAATCACCTTCAGTAAACTCGGTGGCGCGTCTTTTCCGATTAGCATCTCGAGTTTGTTTAACTCGAGCGGCAAGAATGCTATCGTGGGCATTCATTACAGCGTGTTTGACCCCTAATGCAAATTCTCGCACCGCTGGATATTCATTGCTTGGCGGGTTGTCCCAGATCATTGATCTGGGCATCCTTCCAGTATTAAGAAAGAAAGGAGCATATCCAGTGGATTCCGAACGGGCTAGATTGATCGCAAATTCAACAGCGGGCAACTTAAATACCCAATCTTTTTGATCAACGGATACACACTGCCTGATCATTTGAATGATCGTTCGATTGGCTCTCTCGGTAGAGCCATCGGTTTGAGGATGATAGGCGCTAGACATTTTCAATCGAGTACCAATTAAGGTATGGAGTCTTTGCCAAAAATTACTAGTGAATAATACGTCTCGGTCTGATATAATATTCTTGGGGAGTCCATGGTGTTTATAGACGGCTTCGAATATTAATTCAGCCACTTGCGAGGCGTTGTAGTCAGTCCGACTGGGTACAAGATGTACCATACCTGTGAGTAAATCAATTATGACAGTAATGCTGTCAAACTTTCCATCTCGATTCGATGCTTCCGGCAGGGGGCCAACAAAATCAATCCCAATAGATTCCCATGGCTGACTAGGAACTTCCAACGGGTTTAGGAGACCATAGGGCTTTTGGTTATTTGGTTTACTTCTCTTGCAAGTAATGCAAGATTCACAAAATTTCATTATATCTGTGGCCATCCCTTTCCACCAGACATTGTCCCTTAAGTAGGCAGAGGTTTTAGCATAGCCTAAATGAGCTAGTAGTGAGTGTGCTTCCGAGATGAGTAATTCTCGGAGACTAGTCCCATTTAATAGGGTATTAGGGGGAATACATAGACTTAATTCCCCATTTCCCCTTTTTAAGTATACTAAGTTGTTTTCTACAACGAAGTTTCTATGCTCTTTGGGTTTGAGAATGATGGATTGGATCAGGGGGTCTTTAGAGTATCCTCTTTTTATTACTTCTATTAGGTTGCTATCACCAATCTTCCTGGATAGGAAGTGAATTAAGTCAGAATCATGTTCGGGTTCTAAGTTTGAGCTCGAAGTAGTCGAGTTTGGATTTTTATTTGGGATAGTAGTAGTAGTAGTAGAACGGGTACTACTCTCGCCCTCCATTTGTTCAACAGGGGCTTTCGGGCCCATTAGAACAAATTTATCCGACATCTTTTTAGCAAATTCACGACCTTTGGCGTGCAGATCGCGCTTCTCCGTTCGATTCTCCAACTCTATTTCCGTTTCATCGGCCGTATACACTGGGATCCGAGGCTTTGGTCCAACTCTAATACCAGATTGCAGCCTGGTCCCAATTGCCGAAGCCTCAAGTCCTACCAACACGGGCATGCTAATGTTATGAATCGAATGTGATGTATTCGGTGAGTTATCATCAAACAAAGTGAATTCCGATGCGCTCCTCACGGTACCAGGAGCGTCATTTGAATATATGCGGGACAGCGCGTCCGATAGAATATTTTCAACGCCAGGGACATATACTATTTCGAAGTTGAATTCAGAGATTGATTCCATCCAACGCGCTTGTCTTCCCGATAGATTCTTTTGATTCAACAGATGAATCAGTCCTTTATGGTCCGTATACCAGTAAAATTTACATCCTTGAAGGATATCGCGATGCCTTCGCATGGTTTCTACTCCTGCGAGCATCTCTTGCTCATGAACCGGATAATTTTGTTGTGCTGTGTTCATTTTCGCGGAGAAGAATGCCGCAATTTTGGCCTTGCGCCAATCATCTCCCTGAGATATCACACCCGCAATTCCCGAGCTACTAGCATCTGTAATTACATTGATCCTTGGGGCTTCAATTGAATAATCCAGAGGCACTCGTTGATGGTTTCTATGCTTCTCGGTGAGTTCCTTGCTTTCTTCGAAAGCTCGTTGATGGACTTCAGTCCAACGAAAGGGAACGGTACTTCCCGCGATTGAATTTAATACACCTAAAGGTATGCGAACCAAACTGATGTCGTCCGCTAGGTAGCCAACAGAACCAATAAAACCTTGTAGTAGCTCCTTAGAAGTAGGAGTTTTCCAATTGAGAACATTATCGACTTTGTCCGGGTCCATTCTAATACCATTTCCTTCAAGGATGCGACCAAGTAATTTCAATTCTTTTGCAAGGATATTAATCTTCTTTTCACTAAGGTAGAACTTCTCCCTCCGCAAGATATCGATAACTTCTTTAAAATGTTTTCGGTGATCCTCCAAGGAGTCGGAATAAATCACAATGTCATCAAGATAAACATCCAGACATACACC
Organism: Dendrothele bispora CBS 962.96; assembly: GCA_004369135.1. NCBI lineage: Eukaryota > Fungi > Basidiomycota > Agaricomycetes > Agaricales > Dendrothele > Dendrothele bispora. Next base: position 32,373 of record ML179575.1, read on the forward strand.
AATTAAGTGAGAAAAAAGATAATTCATAAGAGATTGAAAAGTTGCAGGGGCATTACAATCTCCTTGTTGAATTACTCTACTGATCATAGTACCATCTGGAGTCGATACAGCCGTTCGATTCTCATGTTCAGGTTTAACCCTGACTTGTTCGTAAGCGGCTTGCATATCAATAATGGTGCGATAGCGCTTGCGCGCCGCACGTCTCAGTACACTTTCGATTGGAGGCAGGGGAGCGGACAATTTCCTTGTATTTGCATTCCTTTGCCTCAAGTCGAACGTTACTCGAAGCTCGGGTTTGTCCTTGGGTTTGCCTGGTTTGGGTATACATAGAACTGGGCAAGTATTTCTCGCGTTGGTAATTTTCCATCTTCCCGTGCTAATATAAGCATTTCTTTTTTCAGCCCATTGAGGTCGCAAAGCTTCAGGGCAACGCGACGGTCGCCAAGGAATTACTTGATCAGGATCAATTAGAAGTATCTCATGATTTATTGCTCGAAGTGGAGGTAATGGAGTTAGCGACGCGTCTTGAAATAAAGGTCGCGCATATTCAGTAAGTTCTTGTCTAAGTTGGTCCAAAGAATCATAGGCTAGATCGGCAGCTCTGGAGGACAGCTCCTTCACGTTGTCCCCCTTGATTTTTTGGGCCATGAAGCTACCAACTTCAACCCTAACAGGGTTGAATCCTACAGAGATTTTATGTTGAAATAGAAAGGGAGTCCCTAATATCACATCGTAGTTGGATAAGTTTATAATATCAAAGTATCTCTCCTCGGAGATACCCTGATAGTTAAGTGTGGCGACAGTTCCAGTATTAATCTTCGATCGCGAACCTTGAACAGCCAGATGTAATTGAATAGGCTTCTCCAAAGTAATCCTTTTAACCTTCAGCTGGTCAGCCAAAGCTGAACTCATGAAATCCCCAAGGGATCCGGTGTCTAGTAACGCTCTAACGGGCTTGCCAGCTATGTTAACAACCACAACCACTGGTTTGGGAACAGATCGGGACAGATCTCTGGTAATGCCGGCATTCCGCTGAAGCCCGGCATACGTGGGTGATTCAATAATAGCAGTGCCGAGCCACCGTTCTGGTTCTCCGAGTGGCGCGGCACATTGAACAGGCATTCCCACGCCCGTATTATAGTTTATACTGGGCCAATCTGCCCAGTCGTCGTTGAACAATGCTCGATGCAGTTGACGTTCGTACCATCGTTCGACGTTAAAGGCTGGTTCGCGTACTGTATCCTTAGATACCAGCATATTAACACACATGATTCGATCCCGCACCAAAAAGGTATTTTCGTCACAATGAAGCACAGAGAACGGTCTGCGATTCTCGTTCCCAAGTCTTATTGACCCTGACTTGCAATCCGCCAATTTGTTCAATACTCTGGCGAAACCACGCCTGAGAATATCCTTCATGCGAGACCAACGGGTCTGCCAACGCTCGCGCTTCTTTGGCCTCGGGATCCCGTTGTGACGCATCAACCAATGCCTGTACCAATTAACCAAGTCGAAGTTGGGATTCTCAACCAGATTCCGTTCAATTGGTACACCCTCCGGCGGGTCGCCAATTATCTGATACAAAAAGTCGTTGATAATATAATAATCAGGATCGTCCGCACGATGACAATAAAATCGCAAGCCACCAAAGATAGGTCTCAAAATGGTATCCAAATCGTCACCTGGATAAGGTGCATTTCTATTCAACAGGATATCCATCCTTCTCCCAATGGGATCCCTTATGGTTTCATAATGATCCGGGATAACTTCCATCGGTTGCCTGACTGCAAACGACGCGTCGATCGAATCATCATCCGGACAATCACTATATTCATCAATTGAACTGGGTTCATATCGGAATATCACCTCATATTCCATCTGCTGACGTCCGGTGATACCACCATTCTGTCCGCTCAGACGCACCAACTCTCTCAGGTTGGCTTCTGTCAGCGCATCTGAAGGTGAGCTAGCAATATCCGAAAATTCCTCCTCAACCTCTTGTTGATCCAAAAACGGCAAATGGCCCTCGCTTTCTTCTGGATAAGTATCACCATAAGTATCATCATAGGACGAGTTTGCATCGGAATCACTGACACTCCGGAGATCAGGCATCTCCGGGTCAGTATCATCACTAACTCGTTCCTCGGTAGTATAGGAATAATTTGAGTTGTTTGCATAAGGATTAAAGGAACTAGAATAATCCAACTCTGATTCATCTGGCTCAGTATCAGACACTTCAGAGTCACTAACATCCTGGAGGTTAGGAATAGAATCCAAGTCAGACTCATTGGTTTCAGGTATATCAGGTAGGGATTCAAAGTCAGAGCTGCTTTCATCTTGACATGAATCCCAGGACATCATCCCCAATTCAATGTTACTAGTACTTGCAGTAGTGTCAGCTAAAGACTGCAACCTCTCAGTCTCCTGTACATCCACACTCATGGATGCAGATTTAAAGGGCTGGAACTTCTTTCCAGGTGGGCCAAACTTCTTCTTGGAAGGGACACCACTATTAGTAGGACAATCCCTCTTTAAATGCTCCTTAGACCCACAACCGAAGCATTTCCCCTCGACTCTATATTCTTCAACCTCTTTAGGACTCAACTTCCCAGGTTGTTTAACAAACCTAGGTCGTTTAGGTTGAACGTTGCCAAGGAACTCACGTACTTCCTCTTTCAGAGTTACTGGGCCTCGGCCTCTGGGCCTATGCTTTGTTCTGGGAATGTTATTCCACTTGTTCTTTTCTTTAACTTTATCCGTCCGTCGATTGTTGTTTCGCTTAGTCTCATAATACTGACGAGATAAGTTGCGCTCGGTCCGAGCTCCTTCCTCAGCCAGTTCAATGATTTCAGCGGCTTCGACAACTTCATCCCAAAAGGATATCTCCGGGTGAAGCCCAGCCCGATATAATTCACTCCGAATCGACTCTCGGAAACCTTTCCAGAGTCGAGTTACCCGCGTACGGACATCGGCTTGTCCCACAAGGTCGTACAGTTCATTTAATTCATGAACGTACGTCTTAACAGTTCGAGAGTTCTGATAGCAACGGTCTAAGTCCTTTCGGAGTTTCGCCATATAATTAGTTGGAAAGCAATAGTTTAATAGTTCGACCCAAAACTTCTCGAGGTCCCAAGAGTAGACGTCTCGGGCCACAGTGTTCAAGTAGAACTCCCAGGCAGTGCCTTTAAGGAACCGCGAAATTGTGAATACTTGTCGGTACTTTTTTACTTTACCGGCTTCTAAATAATCTCGAGATTCCTGACAGAATCGATGCAGCACTCGAGCGTCGGGAGTACCATCATATTCAGTCGGGGGTACTGGTTTCAATTTTTCCCGGTTATCTTTCCGGCTTTTCTTATGTTTATGTCTTCGCGAACGTCTCCTACTAGAGCCGCTCGTTCGATCCGACTTATTCGATTCATCACTCGAGCTTGAAGAATCAGGATCGTCCGATCCGGGAGTAGAGGATTTACTTGACCCAAATATAGCTCGGCCTAGATAGCTATTTGGGTCAACATGTTTCACAGGTTTGGACATGCCTTCTTTATTTTTCTTTCGCGTTTCATCACCCATCTTTGTAACAGAATCAGAGATTAGAGTACTCTGACGCTGTTCTACTCTGGGAATGATAGAGCCTGCGCGGTTTAATGAACTCTCTTGCGAATGTTCCAATTCTCTTACCCGTTCGAGTAAGTCCTTAAGGTCGAAAGAATCAGTTACGTCTGCGAGGGGCTCTCGATCTCGCTTGGGAGTGGAAGAATATTCGGGACGAAAATTTTCCTTGTTCATCTCTTCCTCGTCGACGCAGTCTTCGACCCACGCGGACTTTGGTTTGATGGAGTTAGGCTTAGATTCTTGGAACTTAACCTTCGGTTCCGCGCTTGCTTTCTTGGCGCGCTTCGACCGTTTGCGCTCGGATTTCCATTGAGCAAATAAGGCTCTCTGTACATCCGAATCCTCGCTATCTGAGCATACTTCAATGCTCTGAGAGGTAATATTTCCCTCTCTTCCTTTGCTCCAATGTTCAAGCTCACGCTTCTGAGCTTCGATATTCAACTCTTCTGTATCCAAATTAGCTGCGCCCCAGTTCCTTGGGTCGACAGCTTTTCCTTTCCCATCGGAGGAGCCTTCTCCTCGGGAGTCGTTCGAGTTAGATACCTTCTCATGACGCTTCCTAATAAGGTCGCGTTCTTCGTTGGTGAGTTCTTTCTCAGCCAACTTTACAAGGTGCTGCTGTTCCTTGCTAATACCATTATTCTCTTCAGCTTTAATGACATCTCCACTTTGTTGACTACTAGTGGAGATGTTACTCCCATCTCGGGAGTGACTAGTCTTGTTTTTACGCGTTACTTTAGTCCAAAGACTGCTAATATTGACTTTCCCTTTACGGTAGTCCAATTCTCCGTCACTGACGGAATGATTAATTGTATTACTATTATCGCCGTAAGGCAAAAAGGTACGTATAGATTCAATATCTCCTTGCGAAGTAATTTGGGTGCCACTTCCCACGACCGACTCAGTCATGGGGTTATCACCCGATTGAGAGCTCTCGCGAGCCTCCTGGTCTCCCAGGGTTATCTCCTTGTTGCCGTTTCCGGCAGCCGAGGGCGGCCTAGACATGACAACGTCGCGGTAAGTGCGACGTTGGTCAACGTCCGTAGAAGTGAAGCTGGAAATGGGCACAGAGGAGAGAGAGGAAGAGACATTAGTGTTGTCAGTAGTAATAGGAGACGCACCTTGGGTATCGGCATCCGCCTTGGTTTGAGAGCGGAGTTTACGAGTGGAGGCAGACATAATAAATCGGAGTTTGAAAATAAAAAGATATCGAGTTCGAGGCTAGAAACAGAGAGACAGAGAGACGAGATAGACGGAGAGACTAGATAGAAACAGAGGTGCCGAGGTTGTCCTGGGTTGATCAGACACAGGTGGTCCAAGGCGGGAATACGAGATAGATAAAAGCTAGAGGTTTGTTTCGAGGTTGCTTGTGCAGTCAAAAATGTGTGACAGTTAGCTAAGCGGTTACCCGATAAGGTAACTGCACACTAGAGAGAGGTAGAGTCGACCGAGAATGACTGGTTTAACGCAACGTAGAGATTTCAGTAGACTAAAGAAGTAGCTACAAAATACAAGAGTATTTATACTACTTCGGTGACTAGTAATTAAGGCTAAAAGGAGAGGTACAAACAGTAAGTAAAACGAGAGAAAAAGGTCCGTAAAACCAATAGGTGGTCTGGACCGGTAGTAGGCAATATATCGAGAGTCTGTAGGGTATGAGACGAGTGTCAAGTCAAATGGGTGTCGAACCGGAAGTAAGAGACGGACAGAAACGAGTGTGAGTGGATAGGGGGAAGGTGGCGTGATAAGTGCTTATGAATTAGTATTACGAGTCGAGTAGTAAGCAAGAACGGTGACCGATTCGTTACAGTCCCGAACACAGGAACGCTCGTCCAAAACCCGTGTGGAGGAGTCGCTACTGACCATGCGCGCTGTAGGCTATTTTTTTGTTTCTGAGCTTGATCAACAAGCCTTCAATAATATGAAACTGAAGTATTTGGAGATTGTCTAAAAACGTCCTCAGATGACATTTTAAATTTCTATGCCATTGCAGGGGATCGGTACCGACGAACTCTTATCCAAGAACTCGGCAAGGAGGCATGGAGACAACTCACCGATTTTGGGCTCTCTGTGTTCGAGGTAAGAACTTATGCATTTTTTTTTTCATGTAGCTTGACATGTTTGAAGGTCCTACATCTTAGTCAAGCTATCCGTTTCTCGGGACGCCGTCTTCAGCATCACCGGATCTATCGTGCCCTCGCCCCCGAGTTCAAAGCCGTGTCCAATAAACGCAACTCGAAACCTCCAGTCCTGTTTCAACCATGTGCTATCAGGGGGTGCGTCTCCTTCTACTTGTGCATCTACTCCAATTATCTGAGTTCATTTTTTATAGCGCATAATCTTTTTTTAAATGCGTCCAATAGCATGCGAAGCCTTTGTATTCCACGTGATCGTATTCGCGTTCCTGAGCTTTGTCTTTTCGTTGTTCGATCCTGTTCATCATTTGCCACTCAATGCCATCGCGATCCAGGGATTCATCCACCGATGTTCTTGAAGCACCGCAAGGTTTCACTTTCCAACAAGCCATCAAAGTCAGGCGCAGTAAGTTTGTCTGCTCGTTTCTTGTCTGCGTAGCTGATATTCTTCTAGGTGGAAGTGTATGTGTCATTTTCCTCTTGCGATCTCGGCAGAGAAGCTTGCATCAAATACTGAGAATGAAATTCTGAAAATTAAAGGATAGCACACCTCTCCCTGGCTTCTTTGTTCAAAATCAAGCATCTCCTCCCTGCGAGTCTCATCCCCAACCTCCTGTTTCCGGCAAGATGCACTTTCGACGAGACGAATCTCCTATTCTTGTGAGAACACTGGTCCAGCTGGTAAACAAACCTGGGATGATACTGAAGTAAGGCATCCCTATTCATCATTTGTGTCTCCCTTTAATTTTGCTTAGGCATGTCTTGTTGCTGCTCTTTCTATTCGTTACGGGTTACTTGTTGAACTGCATTCGAGAGGACATTACAGCGGCAACTCAGTTGTCGACCGAGCGTTGGTCCATGGTTATATGTGTTCTTTAAACCTATTAAGTGTTTTTTCCAGAACTGAAGCTCAAAGCGATATTGTGTGCCCGGAGATTTACGGAAAACCAATGCGATGATCCTGTTCCAGCTTTGGAGGAGCAATGCCATTTATGGCAGACATGTATGGATCATCCCCTGGTCGGCTACGCTGCAATAGTCCTGGAAGTCTTTGGTTCTCTCTTTAACGACTTCTTCGGTTCTATGGATCTGAGAACCTTGGTGCGTGATATTCTGAATTCTAATCGAGGTATAGACTAACGGTGATCCAACTAGATGTGCGTTGCAGGAACCTTAGCATTGTTTGGGGCTTTGAGCCGCCTGTAATACTGTACTAAAGTGATAGTGGTTGTTTTGTACACATGTCTCGTCTACTCTGTCTTTTGTTGCTCTTTTTGCAAAGAAGTGCCGGGATAAATACATATGCTAACTAACTAACGAACTATGCAAGCAACTGCTCAAGTGTTGTGAGGGTCCGTGCTTGGCACACGTGAGATTTTGCCTGTATGATCTGACGAACGCGACACTGCGACACCGCGACACCGACATCTCGAAAGTTAAGCACGTTTTGTGGACTTTAACGAATACTTTCCCGACGACTTTGGCACACAGACCATTACAATACTCCACCAAGTCGAACCATTCCACTTGTCTGCAGAATCTGGGACCGTTTGGCGTTGATCAAGGAGTCGACTCTGGAAGAGTTGTGGAAGCGTAACGTTCGACATTGGAACAAGCGGCCCCGAAACCAAGTCAACTCCACCCCTCTCCAAATGCTTCCAAGCTGTCGACGATCAACGACCCGTACTTTCATCCCACACTTCCTCTGTTGCGCACCTATCTGGTGGTCTCGACTCTCCCTTCATTTTGAGTGGCCATTATCCCCGGTCACCCTTCGCAGTATCACAGCTCTTCAGCCGGACTGATGAGCTATTCCGCTGCGCAAACTAGGAAACCAATATCGCCATATACCAGTTCCTCTTGTTGATCAAGAACTTTTCTGGAACTCCCTTGGCGATAAGTAATCCGACGCCATTCCGCAGGGCCTCGTTGGATGAAGGAAGGATATTGCCAACCCAGACCCATTTGCGGTTAATTCTCCAAGTGCGCCGTCGAGACCCCCGTCGACTTCCTCACATCGATACCCGTAAACGGAGCAGGCGGGACCATCTCCATTCAATTTTCAACGGGCTCTCCCGAACATGATCCCGAAGAATCATCTTTTTCGTCAAGCAAAGTCCCGCTTTGATTCATATGTGGACTTGAGGCCGCGATTTGTTAGGAGTCAAGTGCAGAGCAGTCTGGACAATACTATCACTGGTGGTTGACGTACCGAGAGGGAGAACACACTGTAAGCAGAATCCACGCAATCTCCAATTTGATCTGCTTCTAAGCTATGCACAGGAACTGTACCTGACGTCGATGTCGCATCTGGAGATCATGTTGCGAGAGACACTTACGAGTGATGGAATTACCGCTTTTCCTCCTCGCCAGAGAGAGGATATGGATGTTCGTCAATACCAAAAGGACTCCTGGAGGAACCCCTCAAGGTCCTGAGTACACGGATTTATTATTAGCAAAAACGGTGCGCACAAGCAGATGTCGATGTCGCAGCGTAATCCTTGAGTAATGCTGGTCACATTCCCTCTTGAAAACTCTTGTGTAGCTTCCTATCATATGCGCTTTGGATAGAATTGCCAGACAAGAGAGGGAGTACTTGCGCAATTTGGTGGCGACCTCATATAGTCCTCGCTGGAAAATTGGTTCCGAGAATTGCTCTTGAATCCCTTCTGAAGTGCAATATTGCCGTGGTCAGGACCGCCAGGGCTATCTACTGCAAGCTTATGTGTTCTCCTCCATGGACAAGCCGGCTTTAGAACCCCCCCCCTTTGGACCGCTGCTTCTGCTTCCGTGTACAAACCTTTATCATCCTCTCCATTCTAATATCGTCGAAACCAACGGCCAAAGATATCAAGATGCTTCCACCAGCTCATCTAAATGTCTCGCAAGGCTAGGCCTTGTGAATTTAGGAGAAATTCCGCCATACGTACATGCGATGGGCAGATTGAAGACAGCGCGATCGTTGGTGAACCAAAGTACCATGTTTCATGTGCATGCTTGTGGATGTTAAGATTACAGGTTCATATTCGACAGGTCGAGATCTTCCTTTTGCTTTTGTATTGATGGTAATGACCTATACATAACTGCGAGCAAAGGTTCTTTGTTCTTTGATGATTTTCTGCACCTTTTCAGAAACGCTACGCATTATACTTAGAGCTCTAAAAGACTATTTCAACATTTCAACACTACTGCGTTTGTCTGATTGTGTACCCATTGTCCACGTGTGGGTGTTGTTTATGGTCACGCATAACTGACAATGGAAGGCTCTTTACTTTAAAGGAAACTACAATCCGCCTTCTCCTTTATCACTGTCCACTCTTCCCCATTTCACTATGCCTTTATATGTCGCGAATCGGCTGTCATCTGTACCACTCTTCTCGCCGTATCCTCTTTCCGTTCAGCCGTTCTGGCTTCCTACTCTCGAGATTTCTTCCCGAGTGAAAAGCCCTCCTTTCATGGCTGACATGGCCGAGTCAGTTGGAACACCCTTTCCACCTCACTCAGTTCCAACACACGGCCACTCAGTTCCAACGCACGACGACTCATTGAATGTAACTCCCCAGAACAAAGGAACATCAGCGCAACCCGACTACGACGAGCAACATAAAGTCTCTCAGATCAATCGTTACCTTGAAGAAGACATCAACGAGCGGGTACGGATCATTATAAGCGACTTCCTCGCGCTCATCCTGGACCTTTCACCAAACCGTTTCAACGAAATGACTGGAAAGAACGGTATAATCGACCAAATCAAGTCAAAAGAGACGTTCCAGAATTCCTGGAAGAAATACCTTCATGCTCTTGATCAGACGGACACCATTGAAAAAGACCTCTACCCCCTTCTAGTCGACGTAGTAAACGCTGCTTTTGACGTTGTCTATGGCAAAGACAAACCCTTCTTTTTCGATGGGTCCGGCAGAACTGTTAAGGGTTCCTACGCCGAGCGAAAGCCCGACCTCTCATCCCTGCTACCTGGGTATAGTTTTCCGACAGACCCAGAGACCTCGAAGAGAGTAAGACTATATTGGCCCATGATCACTTGGTGGATAGAGGTTAAAAATCGTAAGGGCGAGTCATTGGACGGAAGACCGCTCATCAATAAAGGTATGTTCTCCAGATGAATAAACTTGGCCATGTCTGAATTGCGACCTTTGCAGAAATGTCCTCCAATCAGGATACAACAGGTGGTGGCCATGATCACAGTGAGTTTCTGTATCTTATCTAGTCATAACCTATTCTTACTGATACTGATAGAAGACCGTCTGTCTGAAACCGATATGCTTGAGACTGCTGTTCAAAAACTTGAACATGCTCGCGACACCCACATTACACCTCCTCGGTCGACAGGACCCCGAAAGCGTACCCGAAGTGACATCTGCGCTCACGAAGAGAGTGCCGATGTAGCCACCGGTCAAGAAAACCACGATGTTGACGACCGAGAGGAAGCCAAAATCGACTCAGGAGATGCCGAGAGGGAACCAAAACGCCCTCGCACGGAAATTGACACAGAGGCAGTCATTTCCACTGCTCTTCTCTTGAAGGAACCGGCTCTTGGGAGCGAGATGAATCCCGCAGCTGAGGCTAAACTTAAACCCCATGATCTACAGCGACACACTCTGCTTCAGTGTGCGGGATATGGTCTTGAGATGTTGTCTAGTGGTCTTCTCCGAAGTCATGCAGTCTCAGCCATCATCGATTCATCGAGATTCCAAGTCGCTTACTATGACCGGTCAAAAATTGTTCTTTCCAAGGTCGTTGATCTCGAAACGAACAGTGGCCAGAACTTCTTTCTGGCAGTCATACTACAACTTGCGGCTTTATCCGGAAGTAAATCAGGACTCATACCAGTCACCACTGCCAGAAATCACAGCTCGATTATACAACCCCCTCTGAACGATGAGTACTTGGTTGAACTTCAAAGTCGGATCAACGGTGAAAAACGCAAAACTCGCATTGGGGACAAGTGCGGAGCCTTTCCCGGATCCTATGTATTTTCTGGATGCGAACTAAAACTTGCTAACGGTAAAACTCTAAAATTAGAGGAAACTCTTCATCGTGCCCATTCCATCATCGGCCGGGGCTCCACTGTGATTAAGGCACTCCTGGAAGGCAAGAAAGTTGCCGTGAAGCTCAGTTTTCCAGGTGCCAGACGTGAAGCAGAACATGATCTCATCAAACGAGCACAAAGTCAAGCAAAAGATGAGCATTTGTGGGCGAAAAACCATCTTCCCACTGTTCTCTGGTCGGAAACATATTCTCCTGATAAGGACGTCCCTGAGACAAGATTGGAATGCTTTCTTACTCCTTTGGGGGTCCGCTATGAGAAACGTGTGTTGCGTATCATCGTGCAAGAAATCCTTCACCCCATAACCGACCTTACGGACTCTCAAGAGGTTGCGCAAGTCCTCTTTGATATCCTACAGATACACAGGTGGCTAGTAGACCATGGCCGCATTCTTCACCGTGATATCAGTCTGGCGAACATCATGTACCGACGTATCGACGACCGGGTTTACAGGGTTCTGAACGACTATGACTTAGCTTCGACATTACCCCTCGATTCCGCTCAGAGACCAACGTCCGAATTGCGCACCGGAACTATTCCTTACATGTCCTGGGACTTACTTGACATTGACTCGAACAAGTCATGTCAAGCAGGACCGGCATATTACCACGACCTCGAAGCTCTTTTCTACGTGATTGTTATTCTTTGCAATCATTATGAAAAGAAGACCAATTCAGCTCGCCTTGACAAGGTGCCTGCCAACGATCGTCTTTACAATGATTGGTTCAGTCCCAATCATCAACAAGTTGCTGGAGCCAAAACTTTGTTTGTGACGCAGAGCAATGCGCTCTTCAAGGCCACTGGTTTTTTTGACGGGTTCACCGAGCTAGTTGATCGGTTGAGAAAGCAGTTACGGAACGGACACAAACGGAAGAATGAATATCTGGACGGTGATCTTCGTGTTTTCGATTGGTCGACTCTGGGTGGACACGTGACATATGAAGTGTTCAAAGAAGCTATGTTATCGTGTCTAGAATTTCCATCTGAGTTGCTTGTTCGTTACAAAGCTCACTTGGAACTTGGAAAGGATGATTTTAATAAACCTTAAACTTGACTGTTGTATTGTTTTGTTCATATGTAATTTTACACTGAGCGCGTAAGTAGGTCTTGAATTGTATGAATAGGAATTTAGTATTTTGACGACAGAAACTTGATCATTTTACTTGTCGCGATCACTAGTCACAAAATACGTACCCTTCAATCCGTCTCTTCGATGATAAAACAGTCTTTCTGTACGCGGATATATTTTGATATAAGTCTAAACTATAATACAGAAGCATATTTACAACTACATATATATATTGGGGTATGTCAGATATCAGACGTATGTACATTGTATGTAGCATGAACGGGACTTCAGATCATAAGCCAATTCGAACGGCGTGCAGCAATAAAAGCGAAGAGGGCATAATATGTACATAGCGTGTCGGAACTTCTCCACGTAAAGTATGGATCGTCATGATGAAATAGAAGCATGAGCTATGCCAACAGAAGCTGGCGAATGAGAGGGTCTTAGGGATCTGAGAGCCACAGCGAAACGACGAGAATGAATAGAGTGATCAGCATGAGGAGGCGCCTCCGTGAGAGCTGCCGAAAGTAAAGCGATAAGGGTAAAAGTGTCGAAAATGAGTGCCGAAATACTCACGAATTTCCCCAAAATCCGACTAGTCGATGACCCTCAAGCTCAAGTTCCGGCTCAGCAACATTGAATACATCTCCTTGAAGCTCTGGCTGAATCAAACATTTATAGAGCTGCGCGTCACGGGAATCCAGCTGGTCATGAAGTGGCGGAAGCAGTGCGACCTGAACAGATGGGATGCATGTTTGGTAAGTCTACAGTTCATGTAGAGACTAGAATAGGATAGGTAGAATGAAAAGGAATCAGGATACTCACCGCTTGCAGGAACCCACTAAAATCTCCAAGTGAGTTGTCATGCTGTCAATTGAAGTGATAATGGAGTGAGTTAAAACATCAGATATAGGCCACGCACCTTTATATGAAACCCTCCTGTAGGAATGAGGCCGGAGAAGACGACGTGCTGACGGCTTAAAGATGCGAAGACTGTGAGATTTCCGTTGGATCATAAGTGCCATACTTGATATAAATCTTCGGCAAAGTCGAGTGAGGTGAACACACAAAGATGTGCTTTTGAAGAGGGAGTAGGACAATCCGAGGGATGTGTTGTAGAGAGACTGGTCGTCAGAAAGAACCTAGAAGCAAAAAAAAGTCACACCAGTGACCGCGGGTTAGCATGACGCATCGAACCAAATATGCACCATGCACCTTTGGATCTGCCCTATACATCTCTTTAATTTTGACCATACATCCTCTGATACCAGTTTGCGCTGGAAAAGAGTCAGAGCACCACGTCCAGCTCATGTCCATCTACGAAAACGTCCAGCTCATGTCCATCTACGAAAACGTCCAGCTCATGTCCATCTACGAAAACGTCCAGCTCATGTCCATCTACGAAAGTCCTAAACACAAGAAGCCAATCTCCATTCCATCCAACCGCAATATCTGTTATTTTTCAAGCGACAACGGCGATATCCTACAGCTGGTCTCCTCAAGTTTTCCCGCAAAACGACTCCAGTCCATAAGCTCGAGCGTGGAAGTGTAGTGGCATGTATTCGCCCCTGCCAGGAGCAAGACAAAATCATTTTCGGATGTTACGGCCAAAGCAAAAGCGTTGGGGTGTCGGATGCATTGCAGCTGTTGCATTCAACGATAGATCGTATTCGATGGCGACTTCAGATTGGCATAGGTATTTCTGACCTCAAAATCCATTTCTTCCTCTTCACCATGTCCACGCAGGCCATGGCGATGGCGGTTACACCCATCTTGACAATTGACCACATCATAGGATGCCTTCGATTTGAGTGTATTCAGGCACCAGTTGCCTACTAGGCCGTTGTGCCAGCGAAAGCTGGCAGGTGTGAAGATCAAGAAGGGCACAAGTTTCGGAATCCAGCACAAGAACAAGCCCGACCCATGACTCCGAAACAAGCATGCATCTTGAGAGTACGAGCCCCAGAGGCAACAATGCCAGCATCTTGAGGACAACGCGTCATTGTAATCAATATATGAGCGAGTACCACGCACCTTGCTTCGACGACCGGCGGTTATAGCATGTCTACTACAAAAAGGTCTCGTCTAGCACGTCCTACAGAGGAGAATCCGCCCGGACCTACAGGATGTCATCTGTGCCCCGATGTCTGCACGATATTCCAGCGAAATAGAGCAACTAAATTCTGACTGAAAACCTGGTTGTCGAAGAGGAATCCTGTTTTCTTGTTAGACAAGAAACTTCTGAAGCTGAAACACCCTGACTACGACGGCAAAGGATTTTGACACTGTGATAGAATGGGACGGCATATGACTTTGTTGATTTTGGGACCTGGAAAACGTCAGCCTTGCGTCGACATAGCAAAAAGACAGCGGTGACTTACTTAACAAAACCCAAGGATGCAGTAGTCCCAGCTTGTGCTCGAGATAATCGTCGTGAAAAACCTGGTTTACGACTGGACAGCTCTTTTTTACAGCTTGTCGACCCTATCCACTTCTTTCCATTGGCCCCAATACGTCGAAAAGAGTCGAGAGTTGCCTGGAATGACGTAGCAAAAGTATGAGATGTTGACGGTCGTAGTCCGCTTCGTGATGGATTCATGACGGGTGGAGACAAGGAATTGAAGTCCAATGAATGGAGAAATGGAGAGACACGATAACAAGAAAGGTTTGGAGGGGACATGAGTCAGATAGAGGATAACCGTGGCTCGGGCTGGGTGTGGTTGTGGAAAGAGTTTGAAGAGTGCCGCCGGCTCGCTTCAATTCAACCCTCACTCTCGCTCAGAATTGAGGTCGTGTCGCCCAAGGTCTCTGACCATTCTTTCTTGTCGAAATCGAGGACTCGAAAATAGAGCGGACCATCTGATTTATAACAGAACTGACCTTTTTCAGGCGTCAGACCGCTGACACACCATGCAAATTGTCTGCATTGAAGTTACTTATGTAGAATAAAGTTGAAATTGCTTAGAATAAAGTTGAACTTGCTTAGAATAAAGTTGAACTTGCTTAGAATAAAGTTGAACTTGCTTAGAATAAAGTTGAACTTGCTTAAAATTAAGTTGAACTTGCTTAGAATAAAGTTGAAGTTGAAACCTCCGGAGGGACATTCTCAATCAACCCCAAGGATTTTACCCGAATCTTTGACACGAACCAAAAGCGTGCAGTATTATTCAGACCTTTTTCCACTTTTTCAAACTAAGAAGAAGTCGCCGATTCACCAGACGTTTGGACCTTGAAAACGGTTTTCAAAGACTTGTACGTAGTAACCGATATATTACGACTGTATTTCAGTTCGCAAAATTTGGAGAAGATCAAATGTTCGAGGCAACCTCGGAACGAGTTCATACTTGAACTCGAACGGCAACAAATGACTTCAAAGGACTCCTTCAAGCCCTTCGCAATTAAGCTCAAAATGAGTCACCTGCCAATAGCTCCTGCCAGAGTACGTTCAAAACTACTTCAATCTCATTCCTTCCGCATCGAACATTTTGTTGATATTGAATACAGATAGCACACAGGCTACCATAAACTTCCCGAGCCAAGAACCAGTCGGGACAGATTCATCTACCGAAACAAAAGGCATGTAACGCTGAATCAGGTGGGGTTGATTTTCCTTCTTCCTTCAAGAACCTTCCAGGTTTAAATTTCATAGGCTCAGGATAGGTTTTCTCGTTACGAAATATGGCCCTACACGTCCAAAAAAAATACGGAAGGCAGCGATCAGGACAAACACGCACGCCAAGCGTTGCCTATGACGGTGGTCTCTGCTCAAGAGAAACAGTAAGATTACGAGGAAAGAAATATTTTAGTTCTAAAAGCCTACGCCTACCCTTAGGAATGAAGTATCCACGGAACAATGGTCAATCGCTGTCGTAAAATGATGCGCCATCAACGCCTCAGATTCAGTCATGATATTCCAAATGTACAGAGAGGGAGGGCAGGATAAAGTCGTTGTGTTTCTTTCAGATGGCGTCGATACTATACGGAAGTTTGTCTGTCTCGAAAATCGCAACCGACTGCTGCCTACCACCTTGTTTGTCTACTTCTGCCTATGCTTGCGTTTGAACCTCAGGATTGTGAACTAGAGCTAGTAAAGAGGCAAGTAGTAGGGCGACGGTTTTCGGAGAAAGATAAGAACCAAAAGGAAATTCGAGCCAGGTAAAACCTCACGAAGTATCTGCACAGACATGCTGAATAAACGGTTTTATTTCTTCTTGGTCCGGGTTGAATCTCTCAAGACCGTTTGTAGCCACTGAAGGCATAGGTGTTCATTTGGCCTAAGAAAACGATACGTTATTACCACCTTCTAAATCTCGATACACTCACCGTACACGATTCCAGAAGTCCCCATGGATCATGGTTCATATCAGAGACATTGCCTGACCCAAACAGCTGCTTTTCGTTTGAACCCCGCACCGGGGAACCAAGCTACTTGTAGATCAAACACAAAGAACCGGTCTAGATTCAGAAGCCCACATACACGGGATGTATTCAGGTCTCAGGAAAGGGAAGTAATCGACTATGAAACTGCCATGGTTCACACTAGTGATAAAACTTTGATTGGCTAAATCTGCGACTTGGACAAAGTACGTCTTTTCTTCCTCGGATGTTATCCCGTATACGATTTGGAGAATCATTACTTGTATAGCTTTTTGAGACGTAAAATGAAAACTTTGGGGTTCACGATAAAGTAATTTTATGCTCACTCTCGTGTGTGCGCATTGAGATTCCCTGGATTATTCAATATCTTGTTGAGAAAAAGTAGTAAGACCTCTTTCCTGAGGACAGGGTAATAGAAAACGACTGTTTGTTTGAAGACCCATGCAGTTCATGCTACACACAGACATATGCACGGGTACTCACTTAGTAAATATCAAGTATACCTCATTTCGTGGACGATGTGGAACAAGTGGCAGAAGCCATGTAAAGAAAGTGTTGATACAGAATGATGATTTACTTATATGGGGTTGTCCTTATTACACCGTAGCGCCATCACCGGAACTGCGCTCATTCTGATCACGACGCATGCAAATCATGTCGACGCGTTCAGGGTATGAAGAAGTGTACACTCTGTCTAGAGCTGCGCAGTCGCAGATTCTATCGTGATGACCCAATCTCGACCTTCCCTGAGCGATGTTCCAAGTGCCGGAAATAGGAGATGCTCTAGGATCCTGCGCTTCAAACACTTTGTTCCTGTCAGCCTCATCACAAAATACGAGCAATCTGGCCTCACGCCTGAAATCTTTTCTAAGCTGACCAAATCATGCGATAAATGTAGAGCTAGCGCAACTCAACGCAATGCTCGAAAAAGGGCACAGGCTGAAGCTGCCGGTATGTGACGAAACTATATGCACTCTTTCTGTATTTCAAGCATCTAGAACAGGCCAACATTGGTCTTCATGTCAGAATGCTGCCATAGCTGACGACTTCTACTATTCTTATCCCAGAGAGAAGATGAGCTGGAACGGAGAAGGGCATCCCACCGCATTAATTTCGATACCCTGTGGTTGGGGTATGCCGCTGGCGCATGTAGTTTCTAGAGTTACAGTAATCCCTAGTCCAACGACAACCAGTGATAGCATGTGGTTCGATCTTCCGTGTTTGACGAATATAAGACGGGTAAGGACGTCGGTAGCATCATTGACTACATATGCCTATCGCACCACCACTGAAGAACTCACAGAAACTCATGCAACTGTCAAACCACGAGTTGGATCTCACATCTTCGCAAACTCCGGCCGTCCGATTTCGGATGTTCCGGCAGTTGATATGTAGAATACGTGTTCATGTTTGAGTCCTGTCCTGACGTTTCCAAAACATGAAGCGACTGAGAACAAAAAATTGAACTCGCAATTACAATCAACAGTTACGGATTACATAGACCACTATTAAATGAGACATTCTACATGTGAAGCGAAACAAAGGATTCTACATCAGGCATCATGCTCGATATCTTGGTCTAAATCGGCGTCTTCAGCGGCGGCTCGAACCGATTCGGTGTCTTCAGCAGCTCGAACCGACTCTCTCAAGAGCTGTGAATGAATAAACATTAGATAACGACATCAAAAAGGCTAGAAAGGAAGCATGCCGTTCGGATGTTCGGTGTCGTAATAGGTTTCAGGAGCCTTCGCGTTGTGGAGACGAACAACCTAAGGTTTGTAGCATTCTTGAGGTCTTCAGAGTCCCAGGAGGGAATGGCTTCAGCCAGACTTAAAACAAAAGGTAACAGTGAGTGATCTCCGATGAAAGTTCTTTTCGGCAACTTACACGTCTATACTTTTGAACTCAACCCAGATGCTTTCAATGTCGTAAATTCCCTCGGAACCATCGTCATTCTCCGGATAAAATTTCAACTTGAGAAACTCCTCGCGTGCCAGGACCAAAAGAGCCAGCTCGATGTCGTGAATCCACTGGGGTTTGAGGCGATGACCGACAATCCGGGACGCTTCTCTGACGTACTCCAGAAATTCTGGAATAGTGAACTCAATAAAAGGAAGCGCGAGAGCCAAAGAGATCATAATTACTAGTAAAAGTGTAAACAACAAAGAAATTCTCGAAATCGCAACGATACGCACGAAGTTTGTCGGTGACTGGGATTTTAGCCACATAATCCCTGCCCTTTCCACGAGATCTAGGCATATCGACAAATAACGAGAGACGAGTTGGAAGATGAAGACATCATTAAAAATAGCGTCCCATATTTAAAGGAGGACCATAACAAAGGAATGAGTCGAGTGACAAGATTTGATAATCAGGTCTCAAATTCTGCCTTGCGCTTTCGGAATGTGACTTTTCAAGCTTTTGAAGGAGTAATCAGTAATATATAATATATAATAGCTTGTCAATTGCAGTTTTCGTTTAAGGAGGAGGAGTATTAGTATCTAAGAATCATGTGATGCAATGGACAGTACGTCAGACTCAGTAAATATTTTGACCTTTGCTACATACTTTACAGACTCCTAACGGAATTTTCATTAATCCAGAATTTTTGACTCGTTGTAGTTTTGGACCCACCAAGCGAATTCGCCGACGGTACTCAACAATGACTGTCTGCTCAAATGACGCCTTTACGAACTGAAAGAGCCAACGAACTTGATGCAAGACGCAACAATCTTGGATATCTCTTCCTTTCTGGTCTGCCCTAGCCTCGTGCCGTTAAATACCACATGTTGTGCTCCCGTTTCTCCTTCTTTATACCCTCATCCTCTCATAATTGGATACTTCCAAAATGACGCCTCCTCTACTCTGGAAACCACTTCATACAATCTCAATCTCGTTAGAACCAAATGCAAATACATACGTAGAATTCTCTACTGATGGAAGGCTGTTGGCTGTCGCCAACGGACTAACCGTGACGGCTTACGCTTGGAACGATGCCCGCGACCCCCCTCAATTTTTTGCAGCGGAATCATCTAATGATGACTCTGTTTGCGTTTCCTTGATTTGGCTTGCGCACCGTCCCTCTTTTATCTGTGGTTATGAAAATGGGGATCTTTCTTTGTTCACTTTGCATGAAAAGGTACTTATATCTATCTAGCATCACTCATCTGTGTCAGACTGATAGCATTGCAGAGTCGCTCTCTTACACGCTATGACTTCTGCTATGATTCGCAAAAAATACGCTCTTTGTCCCTGTTCGGGGATCACTTGCTAGCAGTTGCTATCGGAGATAATGTTCGACTTTGGAAAATCGTATTAGGTGTCCAGTCTTCACATTTGTCGAGATTTAAATGATTCTTAACTCTCTTTCTAGGTGTTGAGGCTCATTATGTGGGTCAGCTCCCACCTCCGATTCTCCGAGATGGCTCGCTTATGGTGCAAGTCCCTACCCCTCAACGCGTCGCTTGGGACTCCAATACTGATATAGTCGTTTGTTATCCAAATGATATCATGTGCGTATTTTTCCATTCTCCTTTGATTTACGAGCACTTAAAGTCTTATGTCAGTCGGTGGTCAGTCAAAAGCATCCAACCTCTTGTCGTAGACTTGGTCAGTCGGGGGAGAATCGACGGCACATTGTACGTGATCGTTTCTTCAGTTATCTTATATCGTATTCATGCAGCATCAAGGACCGACGTTTGTGCTTGTGATATCGGTCTGGTCGCAGATGATACACGTGACCAATATACAATCCTTTCCTTGAAGACGCCTTCTTTGACTGCAGCCATACCTCGTTCCTGTGGGCTACCACATGTGTTATCCACATCTAAGGCAATCTTTGTCAATAACACTGTCATGGAGAGCGGTGTTTCATGTCTCTATCAATGGGATTTCTCTGGTCAACTGGTCCAGATATTGCATTTTCCCGGGGCAGGTGAGCCGTTTCACTCCAATGTAACCGCAAGTCAGGGGCTAGCTAACCTTCCCAGGTTTGACCCGTATCCTAAGTATCCGAGCTATGCCTGATCACAGTCGGATAGCTACTGTCGTGCAGAGCGTTCAGGGAGCTGAAATTCTCCTTTGGAAAGCCGTGGAAGTAAACAATCGTATGTTGAGCTTACTAAGGTTCGAATATTAATAAAGAGAAATTTCTATAGATTTGGAAACAATTTTCGTTCGTTGGCGCTTGTGGGTGGGATTGTTCATTTCTGTGAGCCTCTTCGGAGTATACCAGATGAGCGGCGGTTTTACGTAACCAAATAGTACAGTTCTTAGCTAGCTCGTCATTGTTGAAATATTGTAGAAATTGTATGATTAGTCTTTCAAAGTAGTCCTTGAAATTTGAATGGCGAATAACCCCTTTTATCTGGATAACTTTCACTCTAGGTTCCACCGCCATTCCGTCACTCTAACAATATTCATGTCTTTCTGGTATCAATTCTTTGCCGGTATATGATTATCGTTTCGTGTGCTCATTTCCTGTCCAGGTCTTTGCTTGTGACCCCTCAAAAACCAGTACTTGTATCAGTACCAGGTCATCTGAGAATTACCCACGCATCTCTCGTGTCGCCACCTATGTTTGCTCAATCCAGTCTATGCGTAGAAAGCATCCAAACCAACGAAAATGATTTCAACACCGAAGTCCTGGGTAAGATACTCACGCTCAGATCCGGTTTTGTGTGTATACTTCGTGCTCTTCTCAGAAGTCATTCTGTAACTCATGGGTTGCCTAGAACGATTGTTCCAGAATCGATCTGTCGATACCGAAAAGTGTCAGTGTTCTTCTACTCGTAGAAGGGGAATGGTTGGTAGTATCTTCACTCTTGTGGCACTTGTACTAACTTTTTGTTTAGTTCCATTTCCTTGTTAGGCACTGTAGCTACATCTATGTAACATGTGACACTAAAACGTGTCGAAATCAGATTGTTTTTTCCTCTACCCGTCATGAAACCTCACCTTAGAGGAGGGAAACCTATTAATCAACGAAAACGAGTGCGTTCACTTTTCCATGTATGCAAATGCAATGAATGTTGCTGCGAAGTTATCATCGGTGCAGATGGCCAACCTACATCAGGACGTTTGTTCTATAGTGAAGGGGAGTACAAGGAGCATGAACGCAACCGTAGGCAAATTGGAGTTGTTTCGACTTTATTACCGTTAGCCCCATCCGAGCTTCAGCTTCCAGTTCCTCCGTCAGCTGCCATCCCTTTCCCTCCTAGGATGGTTTCAAGCCCATCCTCTACCCCCGTTGATCCCAACGATATTGAACCTTTCGAGGATGAAAACGAAGAAACGCCGACCGAACCCCCCCCCAAACCTTTTCCCTACGACTGGCAAAAGCTACTCGATATACGACATCAGCTTCATTCCTTCAAAGAGGCGGGGGTTTTGGATCCTACCTCATTTGAATTTGATCCGGACGATTTCCCCCCCACACAACTCCTCGAAGTCGAAATACCGCTTCTATCCGCGGTCCCCCGTCTCGAGAGTCAATTCATGGGTAATTCTCATGTCCTTGGTCACATGGAATGGCTGCAGGAAAGCCTACTGTTTGTTGATCGTGTTTCCAAGAACTCTTCGCTTGGCCAATACTCCCACTTTCGATTACTCTGTACATCTGTGAAGCGGATGCTTGAACGAGAATTCACCGCTACCGAAGACATGATACGAAATGAGTGGCATCGGCAGCGAAGAATTGCGAACATGCAGCAAGATCGAGTTGTCAGCTTAGGTGAGTGTTTGACCAGTATCATTATCTCCCTTCCTGACCACAGTATAGAGCCGTCTCTCTCGGACTACGCTCCGTCCCAGCAGATTTTCATCCTTTATGCATTGTTGGCATCAGTTCTTCATCTAATATGTCATGTTTCCCTCGACTATATGCATTTCGTTCTCGGGAGCTTCCGTCTTGCTGCCTCGCTTCACGGCACTGATACCGCAGACATCACTCGTAATATGCCATCGGACATGAGAACCATTCTCAACAGAATAAGTCTTAGTCCCAACTACACGGAATTCGTATGCTGTTCCAAATGCTTCAAACTTTACTCTTTGGCTACGTATCCGGAGTTTTGCGAGGGTACTCACAACGGTGCCCCTTCAGGATTGAAATGCAATAGGCGCCTTCGTCCAAACGGACCTTCTCTCCCTCGAGCCTCCAAGGTCCCCGCTCGGATTTTCATGTACAATAACATTCAGCAATGGCTTTCTTCCCTTTACAACAGAAAGGATCTTGCCCCCTATCTGCGTCGGACATTGGGCCCCGAAAAAGCTGAGGTGATGGGAGACATATGGGACGGTTCTATTGTGCATGACATTCTGGGCCCTGATGGGAAGTCCTTTTTTGAGCCACAAAGCAACAACGAGGACCGCCTATTGCTCAGTCTCAATTTCGACGCCTTTAATCCTTACACCAATAGGCAGGCGGGCAAGAAGGCCAGCACGGGTGGTATTTATCTCGTTTGCCTCAATCTCCCTCCTTCTCTGCGGTTTAAGACAGAGAATATGTTTCTTGCTGGTGTCGTCCCGGGGCCAAAGGAGCCGTCTTTCCACCAGATAAATTACATTTTGAAACCGTTGGTGGACGACTTGTTGATCCTTTGGAAACAAGGAATCTACTTGAACAAGACTCGTCAGCATCCTCTTGGTCGATCGATTCGGTGTGCGCTCGGTCCATTGGTTTGCGACCTGCCTGCTGCACGTTTAGTTGCTGGATTCGCTCCTCACAGTGCTTCGGAGTTTAGTTGTTCTGTTTGTACCAACAGGAAACTGAATAACATAAACGAACCATCCTGGGAGCCTCGCAGTCTTGAATACCATCGACAAGTGGCGGGGGAGTGGTTAGCGGCTGATACCCCCGAAAGGCGTGATCAGATCTTTCAAAAAACTGGGATTAGGTGGTCAGAATTACTGAACCTACCTTACTGGGATCCAATCCGCTTCACTGTTATAGATTCCATGCATTGTTTCTACTTGAGAATATTGCGGCGTCATTGTAGGGATATCTGGCGCATGGGTGTCAAGTTGACTGATGGAGATGGTCTTTGGGAGGTAGAAGAACCATCCGACGAAGATAAGAAGCTTGGACACCAGATCCTTCGGTATGGGACTAAAACGGCCCTTTCCAAACTGCGCACACACATCCTCCGCTATCTCGCTGTGCAGATGAATTTGGATCACCGGCAAAAGAAGAAAGGTCTATTCTCAGCTCTCCTTGAAGTGGTAAATTCATTCTTCCGTTATGTCAATTACTTTGACTGAAGTTGATTCACATAGCGCGTGAAAAATGGATGGTTTGACTCAGAACAACACCCTTTGCCAGAAGACGGACAAGTTGAGGCATCACACGATTCAGAAGTTTCGAGCAAGTCTCACGTGGACGAAAAAAAGCCATCACTCACTGACGCGCTGAACGAATATGAGCATGGTCGCACCAAACGCGGTTTGAACGCCTACCACATTTCTGTCCTCAAAGACCTTGCCACCAATATAGGGCTTGCGGAAGCAGATAAAATGAAGAACAAGAAAGATCTGGTAGATGCTATTTCTGAACACGTAAGTTGTTTACGGTTCTGTAGACTGCAGTAACACTGAAAGTTACTCATAATCTACCAGCGGAAAGCGCAGCAGGGCGCTAACAGTAAATCAACAACCGCCACCAAAAAACTACCAGGCGACGATATCACAGAAGAAGATTACCGGAATTTGTTCGAACAGGCTTCGAAAACCACAATCGATAGATCTTCAGTAGTAAAACTACGAGGGCTGATCTATTTTATTGGGCGTCTGGCAGCTATGCGTCGTGAAAGTGAGGCTGCTGATGGAACGAGAGAGTCAGATGTGGTAAACAACGAAGAACAAAGTGATGCAAGTGACAAGGCCAGTACTAGTAGTCAGGAAGATAGCGAAACGGAGACTGGGGCCGAACCCAAGAAACCTAAGCCGTCTTCCGACGGCCTTACCTGCACCCCGAAAGACCTCGGGGAGCTTGTTAAAGACACCTCCAAGATGCGGGAGTTTATTCACGAACAGGCAAGTGGATAATTTTCCGCGCGAATAGTTCGCCGTTAATCCAATATGATTTAGCGTCAATTGATGGGTATCACGGACGAACATAATAAAGTCATCAACAAGATTGGAAGCAAGAAGGGCAAATCGAAAACTTCGGCTGTCTTGGGTAAGGAGAGGCTAGCTGAGGTCCGTGACGACATGGCGAAGTTAAATCTCCCATCCTGGATGGCAAGGGCCCCTCGCGATCCCGGTGGAACGTCACACGGCAAATTCTCTGCAGATCAGTGGCGAGCATTTTGTACAGTTAATTTGCCCATCACTTTAATACGCATTTGGGGTAATGAAGCAGCGGGAACACGGGAACACCAAATGCTCATCAATTTCATGCACTTAGTCGCAGCGGTACGATTGGTTAACATGCGAACAATGACGGAGACTCGGATCCGCGAGTTCGAGAGTCATATGCGCCTCTATCTTCATGGAGTACGCGAACTCTTTCCGGAGAAGAATATTACACCTTACCAACACATGTCGTTACATTACGGCTCCATGCTCAGGAGGTTTGGTCCAGTTCACAGCTGGCGTTGCTTTCCTTTTGAGCGCTACAACTACGTTCTCCAGAAGATTCCTACAGATTCCCGATTAGGTGAGTTTTACATACACAGAGTGCGGATTGATAACATTCAAGTTGGGTCTTTCACCAGGTGACCTTGAGAAGACTATGTTCACTCGTTTTTGTATGCTTCAAAAACTCAGAGCACTTCTTAACCCATCGTCCCTCCATGATGTTTTGAAGCCTTTGGCCAAGCTATTTGACACAGCCTTCAATTCTGATATCCGTGGATCTCGACTTGAAGATGCGCTCCCTTTCGACGCATACCTACAAGCTGAAGACGAAGAAGTAGACTGGACGCAGGGCAAACTCGATTCTCTCGACCCGAAAACTTCAGCGAAGCTCCGACCTTGGATAGGTTCAGACGCTCGTTTAGAGAGGAGAGTGATGGACAAAGATACCGTGAGACGTTTGGACTTGAGGTTCTCGACTGAAGAATATGCCTTGGGTGACTCCCAAGTTGTTTACAAGACCACCGAGGAACTTTGTGGTTGGTCAGCAGGATCTATATCGCGGATTTTCTGTGTACGTTGGACTACGCCTGACGACAAGACAATGGCCAGGACATTTGCTGTTATTCATCGATTCCAGTCACTCTCTCGACTTGACGCTCAACTCGACCCATATCGTCGGTTTGGTTTTGCCGGGGGCCGCTTGTTCTATAGCTATAAGGACCCAGATGCTCTGGTTATTCCTCTGAGATTGATCACAGCACACTTTGCACGCTCAGAAATCTCCGTGCCGGGAATCACAAGCAAGACTGTCCATGTTCTTCCTCAGAATCGGGTACGCTGACCATCACTTCCACCAGTAATTGATTTAATGCTGTTTCTGTAGGAATACGAATTCTACGCGTGAGGCCTGGATTATAGCTGTATATACTTACTCGAAGTTTACCTCAATTTTTTTTTCAAATTAAATAAGAATACCTAGGGACTCGAAGAGCCTTGCCCACGTTGTCATTTGTGATGAAAAAACAAAGTCACTGGCACGATTGAAGCGGTTCTCTCGTTTCCCTACTTTCCTATTCCTACTCCTTGGTTAAATAGTGAAAGAATGTTAAGCCATATGTATGGTATAATTATAAAGCATTGACGAGGTACAAAATAGATTAACGAGCCATAATTGAAGACAAACACCAGTTGTCTACTGTGATCTCAATGCTTTGGTTTCCGCTTCCATCAACGCTCCGCCGTAAGCAGACCGAGCTAGCGACTTACGCCAAAAAAAAAAGTAAAGGTTGTTGGTAACGTGATATTACCATATCATCCATTTTCCTGCATTTTTACACCGGTACCAGCGTAGTTAAACGGAAACGTCATTCAGTTCACGCATCTAGTAAGGTCTTCCCTGACAAAGATTCGTTTTTTCTGAATTCTTTTTCCAAAGACATGTGCAAAGAAAAGATGCCACTCCCCTTTGTGTCGTGCCATAGCTTTAAAAACTGGTCTGCCCCACCTTCCCTCTAATTTTCACTCCCATGCCACTCCCTACCATTAGCTTCTCTAATTTTCTTGTGAAATGGTCTATTCCAGGTACAACAACTGTTCTACGCTTTCCGACCTTGGCGTCTCTTCCAGAGACGGAGACGGAGACCCCCGAAGCAAAGCCTGAGGCGACGACACCCGCGAAGTAGGCGTTTACTTCTTAGCTTCACTCCTCATGAATACTTAGTCGCCTAATTCTAGTAGCAATGGCGACGATTCAATTCTTCTATCTGATCAAGGGGAGGATATTGCCCGGTACTCGACCTTTTGACCTCGCCCCTCAATGTTCCATTTCTTACATCTTTACTTACAGTATACCCGACGCTGTTCTGGGGGCTCACGAAAATAATCCAGGACCGTCTTCTCGTCAACAATCGATACCGTTCAATGCTCAGCCATCAGCAACAAGGGCTCCCATCTACGAGAATGGACCGAACCATCCTGGATCATCTTCTGGTTCGCAAGAGGCCCCATTTAACTCGCAAAGCTCGACTGGGGCGACTGGATCAAACGACACTAAACCTTCTCGCCTTGAGTTGAATGAGACGGGGCACAGTCTACAAGTCTCGGCTGGAAGCTCTGCGATCTCGAGCGCAGAATCTTCGTGCGTCCAAATGGCATTTCTTTCTTTATGCTCACGTGACCTTTCTCGTCTATTAGGTCTCTCGTTCGTACCGAGGATCTGTGAGTTTAAATTTCCTTGTCTCTCAATGCTGTATGTCCTCATTATGCGAACAGCACGAGGGCTCGTCGGCCAAAACGTTCGGGAGGTCGTCGCATACGTCGAAACATCTATAGTTTGGTACGATTGTTATTTGATTATGTCGTTCATCACGACTGACCTCCTCACAGCCGACTCCTAATAAGAGCCCAGAACTCAAGACTCGGAAAGCCTCTAGACTCGGCGGTGTGATGCGTTGGTACATTTCCTGCAACGATGATGTTTTCTCTGCTCCTCCAGCTGTTTCGGCTCCACCACAACTTCACGACATCTTTTTGCACGTTTCGCTCAATGCTGCTTGGCGAGACATCAAGAGAGATGTTACTGTTCTTTTCCAACATCTGAAGTTCTGGGTATTCACGGAGGCTGGGTGCTGGGAATCGATAGAATTTGGTGGACGCAGACTCATCGGCGATAAGGAGTACGCTTTGACGGTCAACGTCAACTTCGAGCCGTCTTGGGTTAAATGGAAAACTATGTCCAAAGATGAACGATACCAGAAGATCTGTACATCTACATATTAGACGTTGATTAGAATGCTTTATTGATGTATCTGAATATATCAACGGACTACCAAACAATCTCTTTCATGATTCAGGAGCAAACAAATTATAAACCACGTATGATTCATTTCTACCTATGGACTTCGATGATGCCACTCGCTTCTTTGAGAACGTCAAAGTTCTTCGAGAGGATCAGAACAGAAGCGCTAGAGAGCAGCTACACCACTTCAAACGTGCTCGTAGACAGGATGAGTTGGTCAGTTCTGACTGAAATTAAATAAATGTAATATCGCTGACCGTCGTTTCGCAGTCTGCCATGTTAACGCGCATTGACGAATTCCAAGAGCACGTGGATGAACAACTCACAGTTTTGCAAACCAAACACTCTTCTCGCCTACGTCCTTGGCTAGAATGCCACAAAAACTTGAGGGAATGGACCGCAAACGTTGGCTTAGTGACGCAAGCAGTTGCAAGCTATCAAAGACAAGCAGACATTGATTTACTGGTGCAAAAACTTAGACCTGGTAATGAATTTCATTACTTCTGTGTGTCGTCCTAACTAACGTATTTCGGTGAAGACGCAAGCTCTACCAGCACTAACAATAAGAAGTTCAAGGTACATAATATGCCGCGCGGTATCGTTGAAATACAAAGCAGTACACGAAGAGGGGTTGAAGTGGTCAAAATTTTACTTGAGGTGCGATCTATCATAATCTTTGATTTTCTTGTATAAACATCCTTCGAAGTTCTTGGGCATCACCGCTCCTCAACAATACTCCGATACTCCTTCCAATCTACTCACGGAAGACGTACTGTCATATAGCAAGATTATAGGTACGACCGCGATGAAGTGCGGCGCTGAAAACTCGCCTATGATCTTCTCGAAGAATAGTCAATGTACTCAGTCCTCCTGTGACATTCAGCTTGCAGCTCTTGAAACAGCAACAGAATCTCACCAAGTCAATACTTTTCTCCGCCGAGTTGCGCTGTATATTAATCTTTCGAATTCATGCTCGTGCTGTAGGTTATCTCGGATACGGCATCCATCAAGGACCATCTTTGTAATGTCTACGGACGCGTAGATCGCTTCAAAGCAATTGGAGATCTCAGCTTTCATCATTTTGCGAAACACCTGAACTGTGCTCTCTCCGCTCGCCAGAGTTATGAAGCGGAAGTGGTATTAATTTTCAAGCACTATGGATTGCGTAACCAGTGCCGTTGACTCTTTATTTCAGGATTCAACCAACAGCAAGATAGAAGATTATGCGCTCAGATTCGAGGAAGACGTCAATGAAATCAGTGAAATGCTCGTTCAGTGCACAAAAATCTCGCCAAACACCAAGATCTATAACCTCTTAGAGCAAATGAGGGGACACACTAATCTCATGAACGACATCTGGGATTCCTTACTGTCCAAAGACTTAACCAAAGTTGCCGATCTGCACACCAATTGCGGTTCCTTCGTGTCCAGTTACAACAGTTAAGTTCTCTTTCTGCCGTGGATACATAGAGCTAATATACAGGACGATAGAGCAAGTGACGGAATTCGAGACAGAGGAAATGGTGCTTGAAGATAGGATTTTCAGAGTCTCTCTGGAAGGATCTTCATCTGCTCGGCGGCTATTGGGAGACATCACCTCTCTAAATATGAATGGGGGTATCAGCTACTCTAAGAAGAATCCGGAATCGTTGCTATCTTCAGCAGGAGATGGTGCAGTTATGTCCAACCGTCCTCCGTCTGCAACAGTGCCGGATACACCCTATGACCATGACGAAGAAACTGTCAAGTTCAGCTCAGCGGATCCTAGCAGTCACATTTTCCCTCCCAATCTAGCTTCACTCATGGATGAATTGAAAGAGGAAATTAACGAGGTCATTGCTCACTCTGATATTGTGGTCCCCGAAAATCTGACAAATGCTATCCTCAAGGTCGAAGCCCACCTCGAAGAAAAATGTCAGGGTACTAGTTACAAAGACATCACCAGACAAGTCAAACCGCCGCCGAGCTTCATTGACGAGACACATCCGCCCTCGGAGTCGCCTTCGGTACGTTTTACGCTCAGGACTTATTGCTTACCGTCTAACACCGAGCAGGCCATGAAAAGTCAACAAACTGAGGGCGGTCATCAAGTCAAGCATGATCAATTGACCACTTATCAGCGGTCAAACTTTTCACATACGAAGGGCTGCGTACAGACCAAGGTCGAACAAACGGAAGGTGTCCACAAGAGCATAAATGGCCAACAGACTGGTGCGGACAAAGTCGTCCAGCAAAGCGAGGATGGTCGACGGGGCAACAACGAGTTCTTGCAGACTATGGCGGATAAACGGACCAAGGATGACTTGCAAGCTCGAACAATAGCAGAAAATACCAGTGAAGTCAGGCCTGAGGGGTACTTGGGATTAGATGGATATGTAAGTTGTCTGACTGTTAATAGCAACGCACTCACGATATTTATTTGTAGAAGAGGCATCCTTTTACACGTGCACTGCAAAGCATCTCTCAGACCTTGGGTAGAAAAAACGTGAGTAGTTCCTTCTTTGTCCGCTCCTCTAATTTACAGCCTGTGTTGACAGTTGGACTCATCCGTCACTCTATCGGCCAAAAACGTCCCTGAATCTAGCGGCGAGGGTAATTCATGGGGATTGGTTTATCCGTCTCCTATACACGTATGTCGGTCGGCTCTCATGTTGTTTTTGTGATACTGATGATTGGAATAATAGATGTTCTATGCCGCCCGTACCTTTGTCTCTGGTTTCCGGCATGGCTCTGTTTTGAAGCTCTCGGCAGTTGTTGCTGGTTCTGTGTCTTTGATATCTGCAGCGTGGATAGGACTTCCTCCCGTGGCTTCAGCTCTCGGTAAAATCACCCTACTGATGGTGGTGGGGGCATCATGTACAAAGTCGTGCAGAAGCTTGTGCTTCAAATTTGCGGCCGAGTGCAAAAACTCGGCGTACGAACGCTACATGTCCCTTGGCAGAGGATCACAGTCGCAGTTCGTAAGTTGGGTATGTAAATTTGGATATAACTTCGTTTCCGTGTGGAGGAAGATTATGATTATTGGAGTCCTTTTGGTTATATTGGGATTAGCGGGATGGGTCGGAGTAGTGACAGATGATATCACCCCACCACTTCACAATGAACGATTCCGGGAAAAGATGAGAAATGCCAAATATAGGGAATGGATGAGAGCACAATATTGAGGTACATACGTTATATAGGTGTCTTCTCCTATCAATATACAGTTCAAGAATTGCGTATGCAAAACATAGATACACTTTTTTCTCACTTTAAGGTACACTCTATCCAAGGAACTACTAGTACTAGTACGACTACGAGGGGCTCAGCGACATGCCATAATCACGTGACTGACAACGGACCTCTATCAGACAGGACTCTCCAAAGTTTGTGCCAACATTCTGCTGCGCTATCCTCCGTCGATATCTCTGGACAATCTACTTAACATACTCGTAAGTACTAGGTTACTAAATTGCTCGGTTTTACCGTACTACTTCTATGTCTCTCGATACTTTTGAGCTACTCAATACGACCCTCGTTTGCGTGGGCCTGTATACGTATGTCTTTTTCAGTCCTTGTTGGGTTTTTATGGATCTTTCGTTCAGCCTGTGGAAATCGAAATAGATCTACGCACTGGAATGAAGAACTATGTTGCAAATGGTTTAATGTCGTTCACACAGAAGGAAAGGCGAGGCTTTCTGACGTGTTCAAGTTGCTGACGGTGACACGTTTCGTTTGATACCCACTGCATGACTCAAGATAACCACCACACTCCCTGAAGATAACCAAGACGGGAGAACCTGGCGTAGTGCGAGGGTGAGCTTGATTACGCAGTCTAGTGATCTTGGCCTTACAAAAAACACATAGCTATAGTGGGACTCTTCCCCTGGTTGCAAACTTGGAGTGCTGTATGGTGATAGCAGCTGCAGTATCGAAATTGTTCACATTTGGGTTTCCCGGGTCGGAAGAGTACCAGCAGTACGTTTGGTGGGTCTTCATTGAAGTTTGACTGAGCAAATGAGCAGGTCTATTTATCCATTCCAATCCTACAGGTATAATATAACATTTCGAGGAAGGGACAGGTTCCTGTGCAGCCTCGGTGATGACTCTTGTTGAATTGGACGTTGGACGAGATGCGAGTAAACCTATCCAGCATCGCAACAAGAGGTGATACCGACTCGAAGAAGGAACGGTAAATCGTCAAAAATTACAGTGCCGTCAATAAATATGTCCGTCGCCGCGGTCTAGTCTTTGTGCTTCGCCTGCTCAAATGGTTGTTCGAAAAACTTTAGGAGCGTCGTCGACTCACAGACCCTAGAAGCCTTTGAGGAGCAGAAGGGTGTTCTCAAAAGAAAATGGACAGAGAAATATATGAAATTAACAGAAGAAGCGACTACGTTCATGTCAATTCACGGAGGTCCCGGTTCCTTGCACTCGTACCTCAAACAGAAAGATTGGGTCAGCGGTCTCCGAGCAGGGTCGCCGTGAGGGGCTTCGATTTCTTGCATCTCACAATGTATTTGACTAGCGAGGGCTTTTGTTCGTCTTTTCTCCATTTGTACGTGTCTGTTGCTGAAATTCTTGAACAGAAAACTACAAGTTTGTAATATCGACTTACAAATACCTTTCTATACTCCGAGAATGCACATTTGAACACATTTGAACGCTACTATCAAGATCCTATAGCTTCCTTGTCTGAGTCCCGCTTCCGGTTCTTAGAAAATAAACGACCCGATACATATGTTACAAGAGTAGCGGAGTTGATGACGAAACCACATCCCAAGGAACTTTCGCTAGTAGCACTCTCCGTTACATGAAGTTGGGATAACGAGTACGAAGGTATTCCATCTGCCGGGGGCCAGGATGAGGTCCAAAAGCTTCAAGACTTCAGACTGGACAATTTTCATTGTGATATTGCTGGCAAAAGCCGGCGAAATAGATTGGGACGCAGTGTGGCAGAAGGAACCGTGATATGGGATCCAATATAGAATCTCGCGCTCTGGAGAATTCCTTGCCCAGGCAAGTATTTGTGTCTAGACAGAATCCTCCCCAGTTTATGAGCGTCTTCCTACAGGCATAACGCAAAAATGATATATCTGAGCTATATTTTCCTGGACCTAATAAGACTTGGATGTGGTTAGACGCGATGTTCCCAGAGGTGTGTAAGCTCAGTTAACACGGGAATTCGTTCGGTGATCTTCCGCAACCAGGAAGTATAGCTCTTGGTGCAACTTTTGTTTCAGAACAGGCTGTCTCTGCTACTCATACTCATTATCGGATAACGAGCATAGTAGAAGGTCGTCTCCGAGGGTTGGCTCGGTCTGAACAAGAGTTGATGGTGAGTAAATGAGATTGTACAGTCATTCGTGTATTGTTTGCCTGTGATTGGCGGAACATATTATAATGGTTTGATAGCGATACGTTATTCGCAGCATTTGAGGTGAGTCAGGCCTAGTCAGGGCTTCTACGCAGTCTCCGAATTGTGACAAATTAGATTTCACCAGGAAAAAATGCGAACTCTACTCGCTACGAAATGCCGTAGATCCTAACAACGAGAGTTTACCAATTTCATTGTGATTGCAGGAATACAACGTTGCATAAAATCGTCTTAGACCGAAGCTTTTACAGACTTTTCCACTAGGCTCTTATGATTTGATCGAGTTAATTAACCCAACGGAGTTTCCTGGTCACTGGGTTCGATAAGAATGGTCGAAGGACCGTCAAGTCGTTCGTTTCGACTGAAAGAGACTCAAAAGATTCGAAAAATACTCTATGGCGGAATCAGAGTGCCATTTCCCAATCGGAATCGGGTCCGAGCAAAACTGGAGTGTTGACGGCCATGATGCCAATTAGCGTCAGCACAGTGGTATTGGGATTTTGTGGTGTTTTAACTGCTTAATGAGCCTAAGTACCGCTATGTAACTGACAACTTCTCTGCAGCCCATGGTCGCTTCGACAAACCACTTTGACGAAAATGTGTCAAAATACAGGTGCTAATCCCGGGTCAAACTACTTTGGGAAAGTGTCAGAAGTCTCGCTGGGTGCTCCGGTCGTCAGTCTTCATATCGCCAAGAACGAGAGAACGAAAGAGCGTCTCGTAGTTGGTGGTCTGTGGCTATCTGGAGTGAGTATGTTCCTCAACATTTCGACGAGGTTTGACGAGGTTTGACGTTTGGTTTCTTTGTGAACGTGTTTTGAAGTTTGAAGCTGTGCCCGTTGGACCATATTTATCACCCCTCTTTTGAAAGTTTATACAATTGGAGAACGAGGACTCAAATCCCCAGTCCCTTTCGGGGATGTATTTTATGCATCTCGGAACATGGGACAATCGCAGTAGTTACCGTTGACAGTTTACAATAGTAAGCACACCCCATTTTAAAGTTTAGCTAGAATTCTTGCTCAACGATAGATTGGTTTGTACCTCATACCAGGCTCTCCATCTTCTTCGCGGGAAGTCTGGCTCAAGGAAGATGAGAACGATCATCATCAGCTTCTCTTGTTTTACGCAGATAGGAGAGTAGGTCTGGGATATTAAGACGAAAGAGTTTTGGAGGTCTATGGCGAGCGAAAAGACGGAGGAGAACCGCGCTCAAGGAGGATGGAAAGCAATGTGAGCAAATGACTCGCCCCTACTGATCGCTATACTCTCATTCAACCTCAGGTCTAGAAAAACCAGCGTCTTTTGTAAGCCCTTTATCAGTGATCGGCAGGCATGACCAAGGAACAGATTCCGGTTCGCCTCTCTTCATCTGTTCTTCTCGTTTGAATTACTCAAATCTATCGTTAGTGTGCACTCTGTCGTTCGATGTCGAGCGTTTCATTCTGTAAATCAATCACTATGATCAAGACGATAAGTACCAGCAAAAATCAAACAGCGAATAATCTCGCTGCTCGGGATCGTCTTCGTGCGATTCTTTCTGTGGTTCTTGCGCCTGCCATCAACAGCAGCATTGATGATCATGAGGTATGTCAAGAACAGCAGCTGGGGACTCATTTCTTGGTCGATGTTTCGATTGGTTTCCAAAGGTCAGTGAATGCTTGGTTCTCAGATGAAGTAGCATTATTCCTGATTCCTCTGCTCCGATAGGCTAGGATGTACTTCACTTTACGGAATCGCGGTTCCAGAGCAGGTTTGGAAGATATCCGGTGATGTTTTAGCTGCAAGAGCATTGGCAATAGTGGTCGCTTGTTTAACGGCCGAGATCTTCTCCTTTTTTTACTGTTCAAGCTCGTTCGGCCGTGTTGAGTATAGCAGGTAGAGCTGCGGAGAAATTAATGACAACGCTAGGCTTGGATATCATGAAAAAGGCGAACAAGGGCTAGAACATAGGAAGTCGGTTTTGCAGATTTGGCGTTTTTGATTCGGAAGCGTCCTTTGGACTGCTTCCAAACCTACTGAGAGCTTCGCGAAGCGGTTGTGAAATCGTTGGACCCGAATTCGACGACGAATAGAGGTGCAGTGTTGGACACTGCGACGGGAATTCTGGGGCATATTGTCAAAACGTTCGTTCCCTTCTTCATGATATATTTGGACTTGGAACTTAGCGTTGTTTTTGGCAGCTGCCCGTCTATTGACTTCCATACCCCTACCACTCAAGACGGCTGTTAGGTTGTACGTTCTTGAGGGACATAAGAAATCAATCACTGCAGTGTATATTGATATGCGAAGGTAGGGCCTTTTCGTAGTCTCCCGATTACCGTGACTAAAAATTCATACCAGTCCTTACGCCAACTCTTCCGTACGAGCAGCGGTCTTGACCCGGTAAAGTTCCATCTCTTTCCATGTCATCGTTATTGATGGTTCTTGACTCAGCTTATAAATCGACAAGCTACGTGACTGGGTAGGAATTCTGGTGTTGGTTATAAAGATCGTTGGGGCGTTCTTGAAGCTTTTAGCAACAGGCTATGTGATTGGTGGGAGGTACCAGCATTGATCATGGAGATCGTTGAGGCTTGCTTGGTTGTCTGGGAGCGTGTAGAAGGTGGATTGTGGTTTCCTTGGGTTCGGGACGTGAGGTTGATATTGTGCTAGGTTTAAACCGTGCACTAGCGGATAGGAACATACGCATCGAGGACGGCAACAATCAGAACGACGGCGATGACAATGTCAACGAGGGGAATGGCGACAGGAATGGCGAAGAAAATGTGGAGAACGACGAGGAGGGGGAGGGTAGGGATGGGGATGGGGACGGAGACAAAGACGAGGATGAGGAAGAGGTTGCGGGTGAGATTTG
Source organism: Dendrothele bispora CBS 962.96 (assembly GCA_004369135.1). Classification (NCBI taxonomy): domain Eukaryota; kingdom Fungi; phylum Basidiomycota; class Agaricomycetes; order Agaricales; genus Dendrothele; species Dendrothele bispora. The sequence goes on from ML179575.1 coordinate 68,221, forward strand.
GGACGGAGGCAAATCAGAGGACAAAGACGCCGGAGCTGATGGTGGATTGTACCAATTAATTTTACTTAACGGGGTGTTTTAATCTGCTCGTCCTCTCGTAAAGACAATGTTACTCATACGTTCACTTCCAGAGAATGGTTATTGGGACACTTCAAAGGCTTTAGTCCGCCGTACACAATGCATCCATATCGGAAGAATGCATCAATCCCAGGGTAGGAAGCAGGACAAATACGAGGCTTTTACAGGCTTCTTGGTCAAGTCGTGAGTATATATCACAATTCTCCGTTATTGATGCAAAGCTAACAATAAGAGGTACTAGCTCTACACTCTCGACGACTTCTCGGCACACTGCAACTTTTATCATGTACTTGCTCTGATTTCCGTGGGCCATACCCATGTCTTCTCTCACATAGGAGACCAAGTACGCATACAAGCACGCAGTGGGTCGCACCTCTAATCGCTGGTACGTGATCCATTCCCTTATACCTGGTTCTGTAACTCGAGATTATTACTAAAGACACCTCCGGATCCAGCGACTTCATTCATTCGCTACTGGAAGAAGCTACAGATCATCTTGTGTGTCAACTGCTATTCCTTTCAAAGTTCGGCCATATCATTAGAGCGAAGTTTCTGTAACTGACCTCAAACAAACAGCTCGACAAAGCCGTTCCTCTGAGCAAGCTCGTTCTGGACCAGGTGGTCCCTCATCTGCTTTGCGTACACTCTTTCCTGCCATTCCCGGAGGTGCCGGTAAAGATATGACAAGAGATATGGATAACGTCGACAGAATTAGAGCTGGACCTGCTCAAGGCGGGAAGAGGCCAGAGGATAGGAGTCCCCAGGAACTCCATGCGGTGCTTGCAGGTGTTGAGTGTCAGAAGAAGGTAAAGAAGAGTATTACAGCCTGAATTCATATGCCACACAACTAGAGACAAAAACGAAAATATTGATGAACTTGAAATTATATTACTTGTATGGGAGCACTTATTTCCCTGCCTCCTTATCCTTTCCTTTACCAGCCTCCTTATCCTTTCCTTTACCAGCCTCCTTATCCTTTGCTTTACTAGCCTCTTTTGCTCTGCCAGCGTTTGGTCGAGATCGAGTCCCATTCTTGTTACGGCCCGAGGTCTCTGCCTCTTCGGGGCCAGGATTAGGACGCTTGCTGGTGGGGGCGTCTTCAGCGTCGTCGACATCATCCACTGCACGTTTTCCGTTCCTGAAACAAAAATGTTTAGTAGAGAATACTGCGACAAGAATAGAGACGTACTGGTTCAAAGCGGTAGAGGCATTGTGCAAACTGGGGATGCTGGCAATGCTTGGAGCATCGGAAACTAATTATTATAAAAAATGAGAACGGTATCAATGAGGTCACCACAGGTGTAACGTACCTTGATGAGCTGCGTTCCGTGGATCCTCTTAGAAGTTGTGAGACAATAGAAATAATCTACACAAGCTAATCTCACATACCTGCTACTCCAATGATCGAGATTGGACTGCAAAACGACAATTTGAATGGCGCTACATGAATATGACAATTGGCGACATACTTTGGACCGACACAGGTTATGATCATCGGAACACCTGGAGCCAGGGTGACATCGATAACGGAGAAGTCGACCTAGACAGTGTTAACTGAGAGCTATGTATTCAGCGTGCAAATAAGAGACATACTCTTCCAGGTACGAGAGATGCGATCACGGCTGCGTCAGCGATTGGCTGCTGTTGTTTCATGATCTGAACAGTGGTGCGGGCGTAGTCGATGACTTCTTTGAGGGCAATGTTCGTCAAGCGAAGTCGGCGGAATGGAGTGATCATTTTGCCCTGTCCAGCTGCAAGGTTAAGGTTCCTGTCGACATAAATTGTCATTATCTCTAATTCTGAGAGGAATAAAGTACTCACCAGAACGACATTGCTATAGAGAAGTTGGGAACGATACGAGTGGCGTAGAGTGGTGGTGGTGTAGGATCAGAAAGTAAGCGAGTGTCAGATCCTTTATAAAGGATTTGAACAAAGAAACACCCTTTGTTTGCGCGAGAAGAATGGTAGTCATAGCTATGTTATATCTTAATTGCAGAAATCAGGTATCGACTCGTTCACTTACTCATGGCCACTCCCGCGAAACCAAACTTAATGGTCACCGATGAAGTCGAAGAAGTCGAAGAGGGGTGGTTGGCGGTTTGCACAGCTTCAAACGATGTCGCAAAGGAAGAGAAGAGTGCGGAAAACCCTTACAAGGTCAGTATCGATGGTTGTCGTTTCATGGATATATACGTGGTGCGCTGACAAACTTTTAGCCTTATATCGACTTGCTGGACGAAAAAGATCAGTATCTGGAACTCGCGCGAATTAGGATCAGAGAACTCGAGGAAACTGTCAAAGCCCACGAGGAAACTGTCAAAGCCCTCGAGTCTGAATCCATGGAGTACCACGGTACATGCGAGAATTGTCGAGGTAATCCTACTTCAGGTCATGATACAAGACCGACTGAATGAGGTGATATCTAGGGCGTACAAAGAAGTAGGACTCTAGGAGGGGTATAGGATAAAACATGAGCAGTTGCTGAAGATTCTGAAAATTTCTGAAATACATACATACATGGCATGTCGAGTAAAAGCGCATAGTAGGATCAGAGACCGTTAGAAACATCTAAGTAGATGTCGAGCGCACGCAGTGCCAAGGATGTGACATTTCCGTGACGTGACGTGCCCGGCCAAGTCAGGAATAGCACGGGATTGGCGGGATTGGCGGGGGCCTACAAAGATGCACGACTAAGTGCATCCGCTGGTTGAATAGCCAAGACGTCATCACACTTTATACCGACTGACACGGTAGCTTGCTTAGGTAGCAAAAGTTCTCAATTAATCTCAGTCGACTTTTCTGCATTTTTGGTTGGGCCTGAATTAGGGTAATATGATAAAGTGATGCGGATGAGCCAGCCCGCTTGGAGTCACCTGAGTCAAGGGGAGACTAGCATCAAGGAAGGAAACGGACGTACATAATTAGCAAAACTCTGGACTGATATCTCACGAGATGTTAGACTCTGTAGTGAACAGAAGTTACAGAACTCTTGCAGTTTGCCGACTTGAAAGCCATTGTAGACGTCCACGGTCCCCATATCTTGACAGGGTTTTCGAGAAAAATCAATATATTTGCTAAATTTCGAGACAAGTTGGGGACTCGACATCTGGAAGAATCAAGAACGTAATTGTGAGACGCAAACGCACAAGGCTGAGAACAGCATCTAAAGTAATTGCCCAACACTCGGCCTTATCACATAGGCTAGATAGGATCTGTTAGAGCTCCAGGGAATTTGAATATTACCTCAGTATCTAGTGAAAAAGTTTGGACCGCTGTTAAACAGGTGGCCACAGTAGTTGGGACGACCACCCAGGGCCCATGCGTCCAAAGTGTGGCCATAGTGGCTGTGCTAATACCTGTAAAAAGACGTATCAATTTGGAATCCCCTAGTTACTTGTACCCTCTATAACATTGTATCCATCAGTTTATGATATAAGAGTTACTTAAGTAAAAAACCCGGACAGACCCGGATAGGTTTGCAACAGTTGAAGACACAAGAAATGATATGAACAGAAAACTTTGAGCATATACCCATCTCGACCGATGGTTCAACACACCACATTGTTTCTACTTGCTTCATTTTGTTTCATTTCTGTCAGTTGATAAATATAGCTAGCTGCTCCTAGCTCCCTTTGCAACGGATATAAATAAATTAAACCTTCAATCAATACTGCACTTGTAGCTGCTCCAGAAACAACGAAATTTATTATTTTGAAATGGAGTCACGGTTATGTCTTGGAGAAACGCTTGAGGTTGGCTTGAGGCCCGAGTCAGCATAGTAGTGGTAGTCGGATTTGAGGTGCATGTTTGAGGCGTGTAGTAGTATTTGAGGTCTGAGGTTACTGTGTCAGGTTAAACACTTTGTCTTGCTGGAGAAACATTTGAAGTCGGAATTGTGGCTTGAGGTGCTATATTGGGTTGCAATTAATAGAGCTTGCATTTGCATCTGGATAAATTGCACTCTGAGGATGTTGTATTACTTGATGTCGTCTTCAGTTTGAGAAGTGCAATGTGCCGCGCATTGCAGTCTGAGTGAGAGTGTTAAAAATCCAACATGTGCGTGAATTTGTGTCGTTTTTGCGCCTGCAACCGTGTGTCGACTGCAGTGTATCACATCATTTTTCAGACAAAACTATGATTGTCAAATGTGAAAGTTACCCGACGCATAGACAATTTGACACGTACTTATTTTCTTATAGCAGCGTGTCAATTGCAAGGTTCCAATAAGTGAAATTGGAAATGAACTGCAAATTTCTACTCAAGTTCTGGCGCAATTAAATGGGAACTTCGGGTTCAAATTTTAGCCTGCAGTTCATGGAGTGAATGGTGGCGCCGAGTGTAGTCTGGAGCCACGCTTACGGTCTGACTACTGTGTGCCAGGCTTGCAAATGAAAATTTTATTTTGATGCCGAGCTCGGACGCCACTTTATTTTGCATCGCAATACTTTTGTAACCCCTATTTTTGTAGTACTTAAGGCTTAGATGTTTTGTAAAGTTGGATGCATACGCATCCTTGCTTCCCATCATGTAACAGGACAAATAGGACATTTGTTGAGTGTGAACTCATGCTTAGCCATTCAAAAAGTAATAAGTAATCAGTTTTTTTTCTTCTGCATATGCAAACCTGTGGCTGGAGCAGCTCAGCAGTTCATACATAGTCCAAGGTAAACCAATTTTTTCTCCTCTGAAAAGGATTTTTACTGCAAAGAGAATATAACTGTTTTGAGAACTGGATATTGCATTATGATCTAGGATATCTTCTTGAACACAAATGAATCCCTCATAGTGGATCTCTTGCCTATGCATAAATCTTCATAAAAGATAAAAAATCAGTGTTTAACTCAGGATAAAGGACTATTTCATGCTACTAACTTAGGATAAATGACTATCTCATACTGCATAATGTATAGATGGATGACATTTGGATTATAAATGTATCTTGACTAACTTTACTAGCTCTATTACAGCTTGAATCCAGATACTTTTATGCATATCTCTAGAATCAACAGTCCAATTTTTAGACTGGAGTTGGCAAAGTCCTAACTCAGGAGGAGCTACCCATAGCCTCCAGCAGTCCCAAAAAAATTCATTGATAGACTTATGGATAAACAAAAACCAGCAAAAACCTAAATATTTGTGCATATCTCCAAATTCAGTGATTGAATTCCTGGACTTTGGTGATTGAAACTAAATTGAAGAGAAGCTATTCATGACCTTCAGCACTCCCAAAAAAATTCATTGATAGATATAATATCATATATGGACAAAGAAACCCAAAAATCTGCATATCTGTTGAGATGATTGGGAGGATTGAATAACAATCTGGAGGTTTTGAAGGTCCTCACCTCAGCAGAGAAATGGACAGGTTGGAACATGCTGCTTAATGTATGGTTTTGCATGTTTTGCAAGCCATCTACTCGAATGATATAATAACTCCTAGCTGTGTAAATTTCCAGAGCCAGAGAACACCCAAAGCACAACCAGAGCACAACCTAGTCTTGTGTAACCAGACTGACAATATATACTTGACACTCTACATGTGTATATATGTAGTCTGGTGGAATACAATAGAAATTTTGTTGATTTCTAAAGATTTATTTTTATAACAGACTAATTGTCTCGGTGGGTGACATAGGAGCCTTCACTTCAGTTTCTATAAACCCACACCTCTACTTTTAATTATCACTGCCCTGTGCACCTGCTTCTGCCTCTGGTTATCCATGACTCAACGCTCTGACATCTGCCTCCACAGCCTCAATCAATATTCAGTTTATATAATTTCACTTACTAATATACCCAATTCCGGCTTGGGTCACTTCTCTTCCTTCCCTGTCATGTCCTCGAGCCATAACCTGGTCCTAATTTTGCGTTACCCTCCCACCTCTCCCTTATTTTCTATCTTTCCCAGTGGCAGACTTTTCCCTATCGTGGTGACTTTTCCTGTGTGGTTTCTAGCCCAAAGGGTTTTTAATGTCTCCCCGTGGATATCATTTTTATGTAGCTATCACTTTTCATCCATTTATCCCAT
>ML179576.1:12031-62904 GCA_004369135.1 Dendrothele bispora CBS 962.96
CCCCAGCAATGTCTGGATATTATCATCCCAGAGAATTCCATCAAGAATGCGAGCTTTTGGTTCATAGTTTTGTAATCTGTCCTCTTTGCCCTCATTTTTAAGTACTGTTTCATGGATAAGCTGGCCGGCCTGTACTTGACGAGGAACCCCATAGTGAGGCCTAGAAAAGTGTGAGAACATCTCACAAAAAAATAGCATATGAAAGCCAACCAACCAGTACGTGGTATGATTCTCATCTTGATATGACAGTCGACGGAATGGAAGAAATTCAAGGACCTTCCAGAATCCATTCAAAGACTCGTTGAGTCTGATTGGCTTCCATTCACCATGATAGGACCCCATCTTGAGTCCCCAGCTTATTGCTTCATACGACATCCAGCGCAGAGCCGGCCCAAAGTGATCGGATTTCAAATTGTAGTCATTGCCCCCACCACTGAAGCCAAGGTCAGCACGAACTAGTGAGATCTTAAATCCGGATGTAGTACACACATATCTGAGTGAGATCCTGCAAACCATACTTCTTTTGTATTACCGTTTGAGTCAGCTTTTGGTCCTCTACCGCCATTGGCATATTCAGGCAAGAACTTGACTCGTTGTTCATCAAGTGCAAGTGCATGGCGGAAGGCACACACATGTTTCATGCCTGTGGTGGTTTCTGGAAGGCTTGGACCCCTTGCAATTCCAATTGATGATACAGTATCCCTGTCAGGCTGTTGATTAAACATGATGTAGAGATGGAAGTCATAACCCACCATGCACCAACAAAATGAACCCGCACATCAGGTTGTGAAAGTGTCTTTTTGAAGTGGTCACATAAAATTTGTGGGTCTTCTGAATTCTGCTGACTCCTTTTATGTCTTTTGCTCCTCTGAATTTTTAGATCTGGGCTTACTTGATCTGTCAGTCCTTTTTCTCTTTCATCATCTTTGCTTCTCTGGCTTCTTTGATCATCTTTGTTCCTGTTTTTTCGACTCTCTTCTTCTGAGCTAGTATGCTCCTCTCGCTTCCCATTTGTAGTAGTTGTTGTGTAGAGCTCATATGCACTATGAAATATTCAGTTGATTGAAAAGGGATGAAATGATAAAAGTACTTTACAATGGTATCTGATCATTATTTCCTTTGTGGAGAAGGCCGACCTAGTGTGAGCACATTATGTTAAGTTCCCTCTGCATTAAGCTAATAAAGTATACCCTCTCTATCATGCCTGCAATGACACGGACTTGATAAGCGCCCCGGGAGAAACCTATTGTAAACGCATAAGGCAGAGAGAGAAGCTAGTCAGAAACTACTCACCAAACAGAAATATCCTGTCGCCGACCCTGTAATTCTCAGACAGCCACTGGTAGGCGCCGAGGACAATTCTCTTGAAGTTCCTATCAATAATGCTCGTTGAGATAAAATAGTGCGGGCGACAAAAGCAACCTACTGACCAGGCAATTGCCATATCAACGGAGTGTTCAAGAAATTGTTTCCAGTAGCTAGGAGACCATAGTGAAGGCTTCACGTATGTGCCAATCCCACTGTTGTAATAAGTGAGCTGTTTATCGTTCTTGACGAGTCGGCTGTAAAGCTCGACCACATTGGTATTCTATACAATAGTAATCAGGAGTCAGAGGAGATGAAAGGAGGCTGCTAACCTTGATGCCGAATTGGTTCGCCGTCCCGTCGATACAGACAACGAGATTTCTTTCTCCCTCCGGGTGGCACTTACAGTAGGGATTTCTAATCTTCGATGTTTCACTGGCAGTGGAAACCTCAACAGTTTCGTGCTGGGCCCCATCATGGAGTGCACTGGTCGATGATGAATCGGGACCAGACATGGAATCGACAAAGAATGACTGCTGAGAGTGAGAAATGCGCAGAATGCGTGAGGACAGACGTCCTTTTATTTCGCCATACTCGCACAGTAAATTGGACCATGTGCATCGGAAACGGAAAATAAGGAGCTTGATTCTGTCAGATTTGACATCTGTACTGACTTTTTGCGGAAGGCCATCGCTCCGTGACAGAAACGATGTAACGAATTTCGGCAACGATCCAGATGCCTGGCATCGTGAAAAGGGTCTATTTATGTAATTGCTCGCAACGCGGTGATCAGACCGAACGATGACGGCGCTTAACGGCGCTAATCTCGGCAAAAATCCGACCAGGTCGCTTGTTGGACCCGCATTGGCGTGTACAAGCCGGAAAAAGCCGGCCAAATGGGAGTCAAGGAATCACGATGCTAATGAAGTTTGGCATTATGATTGAATCTTCCGCAAGGTGTTGACAGCTTTCATGAAAAATGTCATCTACTGACCATTCACATCAGAGGCTAATACATATTTTTGCGTTTCACCAAGTTGCGTTTCAACGTACTTATATTGAGTACTATTATTTCGGCATCACCATTGCTCTTTTATCTTCTTTGTCGTCCATCACTCAAAAAAGACAGATCGACTCTTCACTACTAGGTTGAAGCCATGAGCAACAAGCCCGAAGCCATTGCAATCTGCTTCAAGGAGAAGAGGGTCTACGTACATCTCAAGGAGTCGAAAAAAGTAAGTTTCTCAAATTTCATCCGTGTCAAGAGCTACATTTCTCTACAGGAATCAGTAGAAACTGCCATCAAAGGTACGTTCTACAATTCGAAAATGTCGTTTATGCTTAAAGATCTTCAACAGCGTTCGAGGATATTGGTGTTTCCGATGTACCAAAGGTTGAGGATGTGAATCTATACGTGCTTGTTCAAGGCCAAAAAGTATTTTTTGGATGCGAGGCTGGATGTGAGGATAATAAGTGTGTTTGTTGTTGGGGAACGACGAAACCATCAGGCCGCATGGTTTATCTCGAAAGCAAAGTCGAAGTGGAGCACTGGCGCGCCAGACTGGTACAGAAGTAAGTGACCTTTAGTTGATTTTTACAATAGACTGACTAATCGTCTCGGTGGGTGGCATAGGAGCCTTCACTCCAGTCTCTATGGACTCACATCTATGTGTTTAATTATCACTGCTCTGTGCATCTGCCTCTGCCTCTGTGGTTTCTGCTTCCTTCCATCCTCCGTGATCAATACTATTCCATGCATCCCAGGGCTGTCCATTACTCAATGCTCCGTGCATGATCTCAGTGATCAATATACCTCTCAATTTATGTAACCTTACTTACTAATGTTATCCGGCTCGAGTCATGTCCTCGAGCCATAACTGGTCCAAATTTGGATGACGAGAATCTATATGTGGTTGTTAATGACCAAAAAGTATTTTTTTGGATGTGAGTCTAGACGCCACGATAATAAGTGCTGGGTGATGATAAAATCATCAGGCCGCATGGTTTATCTCGAAAGCAAAGTAGAAGTGAAGCGTTGGTATGCCAGACTACCGCACCGGTAAATGATCTTTAGTCTGGGTTGGTTGCATTTATCATTATAAGTATCCTTACATATTTTTTCCATGTACATCTAGCACTCGAAGTATGTTTTGGAATCATCAGCGAGATCGCATTAAATCTCATGTGAATTCGCTGTGCTCCGAGTCAGAAATCAGAGGTTGAAAAAAGCACTTTAGACAAAACCAAGCCTGCAGGAGAGCCAAAGGCTGATCAAATATCAGAGCCTCAGGCTTCAGGGTTCGTCGACCAGACCATCAATCTATTGAAGACAGGATCAATAGGCAGGACTGGACAATCTCAACTTGTGAAATAAACCAGTAAAATATTTTTGTGGTGAAAAGGTTTAAGGAAGTAGGCCCGGATTGCTTCATATGGGGGCCACCTGGTTTTTAAGATGCAGTGTTAAGATGCGCATCTTGATGCATCTTATACGCATCTTAAATGCATCTTAAATTCGATGTGGCTGTGCAAAATGCATCTTAAAGTGGCTGTGTAATACCATTATTAATACTGTATTAATACTGTACGACTTCTCAACGATGCTCATGGGTCATGGGCCTTTTGAGAATAACAAGTCACTGTGATAACACTGTCATGATGCCGATCATTGTACTGAAAATCTCTGAAAATCATAAGTTTTCAACAAGTTTATCAAAAAATTTTTCTTGTCACACTGTCCCAGGCCAAATCATCAAGCGAAAACTTTGTTTACATCACAAGTCACAGCCCATATCGAAATGGTACAGCGCTACAAGGTTTTGGCAAGTCTTGAAATTCTTTGGACTATAGAAAATAGGATCTATTAAGAATATACGACAAAATAATGAATGCCAAGTGTGTATCTAAAGCCATTATCAATTCTGGTGGATACACAAAATACTTCAGTAGTCTGATGTATATTAATATGTTCAGAGGCATGGTCACCTTTTTGATTATCCATCATTCTGTGTTATGTTGATATTTTTTACTGCTTGAAATACTTCACTATCATCAATCTCATTAGAATTCTTTGAATAAACATTTGAGTGTCTTGAATGTATTTTACAAGGGTTTCATCATATCTTGGAATATTCTAGATGCACTTTGACACACCTTGAAAGCATCTCAAAAGCATCTTAAAAGCATCTCAAAAGCATCTTAAAGCATCTTAAGTGCATCTTAAAGCATCTTAAAAGCATCTCAAGTGCATCTTAAAGCATCTTGAAAGCATCTTAAAGCATCTTGAGGGCATCTTAAAGTGCACATCTTAAGTGCACATTTCAATTGCATCTTCAGTCCATTTTGGCACATCTTAAATACAATTTTAATGCATTGACAAATTCAAACTACTTTTTTGTTATATACACAAAGTTATTCAGAAATATCAATTCAAACCCTATGTAACCTTCTTCTTTTAACCTTCCTGGAATCCTTCTCAATAAACTCTTTCAAGCTCATCTTTCTCTTTTGTCCCTTTTTAATGGGCCGTCTATTCGGTCTGGCCGGATTTTCACCTTCCAAACTGACTGACGACTAGTTGCCTCAATCCGTTCAACTCAACAGCACGGTCAAAAATCTCAAATTAGGTACAGAGGACAGTCAAGTATTATAGATTATATGTAACTGTTTTGATATTCACAATTTTTTCATGGTATTTACACAAAAACATAGTTGAAAATGGAAAACACATGGATTATACTTTTATCCGACAGACTCATTTTGCGAGCTTCTCTAGAATCATTATTTACATTGGTATAGGGTAGGAACAATGTCTAATAGCCATAAATGTAATAAAAATACTAGTTGGATATGTCATGAATGCATCTTGAATGCATCTTAAATGCATCTCACGCGCATCTTGAGTGCATCTTGACATGCATCTTAAATTCCTATATGCCCCTTCATATGGTAGGTACGAGGCCAATCCGTTGCCAAAAACCATCACTTTTTGTTCGGCATCCTCAACACTTTATTCGTATACTTAGTACATACCTATCTCCTATCCTATAAGTATAAAGACACATCGTTCTTTCTTACTATTGCTAGTTACGAGGCCCTACTCTTCAGATGAACTAAGCAGGAGGGGATTGATTCGATTGACCTTTCCTCAATCTCATCATATCTATGCCTTTACCGTGACGGCGACGGCACCGTTTTTACACAAGTTTACACAAATCTCTTTAATGAATCACTGACTCCGATTTCTTTCCGTTCACAGCGTACTTATACATATCCCGCCCTACTCAAATGTATCCTAGCTGCAAGTATTCAAGTTCAGGCCCTCACGACTTCTTTCATTCCATTTTCTGGTACTCTTGCTCAACGTCGCTCCTTTCTCCTTGTTGGTAAGTTTGCCACTGGATTTTATTGTACTCGAAATCAAACTACTCGATTTTCACAGTATCGAAGCCGCTGATGTTGTCATTAAACCTTCGGTGTTCGAGACCAAGGCTGGTAACATTCTTCCTTGTTTGAGTTTCCCTCACGACTCGGAGATGATGAAGAAACCCGCAAAGGGCATCGTGTCTTGTTATTGGAGGATGCGTGTCGCTCTTGCTATTACTTCATCGAACCCTCCCTCGACGAATCTACTAACCATCTTGATCTCGGCGCTGCTGTCTGTTTGGAGGCTTACTTTTCGTCATCACTCCCACTCGCAAGATTTCACGAGCAACGCTTACATGATCATTATGTCCCGCTCGGGTCTTTTTTGTGTATAGCAAGCTGATCGCTTGTGTCGGGGCCAAAGGCCCCGACATGGCTCACCCTGTGAGTAGGTGACTCTGCTGGCACCGTCTTAACTTAATATATAGATGTCCGCCGCTGCCGCTTTCATTCTTCACTTTTCTCTTCCTTCCTCTGGTTTCCTCCACGACGCGCTACCTGTCACCAGATGTCTCATACTAGTTTCCTTTGTGAGTGTAAGTATACATTTACGCAATCATCATCATTATACAAATGTTTAAAAAGAACCTGAACTTACTATTAGCCACTGGGACGCATCATGACCCCAGCACATAGGTAGTATGTATACAAATGCCATTTTTTTGTCCGTGAAAAATAAAAGCCAGTACGGGAGTAAAAGGTGAAAAGGGAACAGCAAAAAAGCCAAAGCTTGCAGTTGTCTAATGAGCAAGAAAGAACAGGGGAGTTTCCTATAAACGATAATAACTATCACGCAGTCCCATACACGAAAAAAGATCAAAGGAAGCGAGGACAGGGTTAACGTTAGGCTTGCATAGTCCTTTCAAACTTTGCATGCGCCTAAGAAGGAAGTTGATAGGCGTTGCATACGTGAGGTTCGAAGACTGTGTTACCAGTACCGCCAGTTGGGAGGTTCAAGTTGTTTAGGGGTATGTGAGACATCGGCTCTTGCGCTTTTTGAGCATGTATTTGTTCGGGAGACTTGCTATGTGTTCCTAGCTATCGGCGATTTGTGAGTTCCAAGGATGACTACACCATGCAAAACAGTCACACAACGAAAACTTGCCAGTCTGTTTTTAAGTTTCTTGGTTTCGAGATTCATAGAAAGCTTTCCTTTTCACTGTTTCGGTTGCGTAACCTCCGACCTTCGTTCGAGGTTGAGACGGTATGGACATGTTGATTGGAAAGGGAGACGGAAGATTCAGAGCAGCTTGTGTAGATACAGTCGTAATATCAAGTTCATCGTGTTTCATCTCGACCGGAATCGTGTCCATCATGTCCATGGGTATGAGGGAAAAACAATTGAGGGCACAATCGGCGTAGAAACCATGTGAATGAACTTCGTCTGGTATCGCCGAGAGCGCCGCGGCACGAAAAGTACTTGTTGACGTCGTCTTGCGTCATACTCTAGTCTCCTCCTATTGACAATGATCGTGCCAAGTTGAGCTCGCGACAACGACGTCGCATTTATCTGAAAGCCCCAGAAACACATTTTTCCCTCTAGACGATGTCCTTATAAATCAAGCCATCCTGAGTTCTGTCATTGAGAGTACAGCCTACAGGTTCAGAAGTATATCTGGATAATATTACTATCTCACCCCGCATCCGATATTCTTCAGCGAAACGATAGACTAAACCACATGCATCTCATTATCGATATTCTAGCTCTACAGTCTTCATTTTCGGAACTACCACCAATTTCTGTACCTGATCCAGCCTCCAGACTTCTGCGATACCTGCAAGCAAGCGCGCGATGAATCGGTCGTTCCAGCACTAGTATAAAAGCTTTCAGACATCCAAAGTCAAAAAAACAACTCCGCCCCAGTCATGTTTTCTCGAGTAGCCTTCTTCGTATTCTTGCTTTGCGCAGTCACATACGTCTGGGCACACGGATTCGTTCAGCATCGATTCGCCAGCTTCGAAAAATAGTGGATACCAACCCTGCATCGACCCATATCTCAACCCGGCACCTCAACGTATCGTCCGCAAGATTCCCGGAAACGGTGAGGACTTGATATTCTGCTTAATCTGAGTGCTTCAAAATCTCATACGATGAACTTTATTATTATCAGGTCCTGTAACCGATCTCTCCCTTATAGAGTAAAGTAAGTCATCCTTCATCGCAAAGCTCATATCCAGTTGGTCTAATACCATTTTACTCATCAGCGTCCAGTGCAACGGATATACTGATGGAGGATTTACGACTGCTCCCGCACCTATTTTTGCCACAGTTGCTGCTGGTTCTCAAGTGCATTTGAACTGGACGGCGTGGCCTGATAGTCATATGGTCGGTAACTCGTTCAGACAATGTTAAGTCCACTCTATCTAACGTCTGATCTTCTCGTTTTTAGGGGCCGATGATCACTTACATGGCTCGCGCGCCTTCCGATATCACTAAATGGAGCCCTGGCACAAGGTATGACCTCAACATAGTGCCATGTATCTTTCATATCCGTATTTAATCTGGGGTTTCAAGTGCCGTTTGGTTCAAAGTCGCTGAATCCGGCAAGACTTCGGATGGAAAGTGGGCCGCGACTGACTTGCTCAATGCATCCAACAGCATTTATACGTTCACTATCCCAAAGAATTCAAAGGCTGGTCAATACATCATCAGGCACGAGATGTAAGTCGCTTCTTTGGCAATGCGTCTATAATGCTATCCAAGCTAATAACTCAATTCTTCTTATAGCATCGCGCTGCACGCCGGTATGTTACGGTTCAGTTTAATTCGATCCTTATAATGAACCATTAACTCTCGGATCTCATTCTTTTGCAGCGTATACATATCCCGGTGCTCAAGTATATCCTAGCTGTATTCAAGTCCAAGTAACTGGGTCGGGAACTGCCCTCCCAACTTCTTTCGTTTCGTTCCCTGGTGCATATACCGCCAGTACTCCTGGTACGTGACTTTTATTGCTATCTATTTCATCGATAGAGCGCTAATTTTGTACTGTATCTCTATACAGGAATTGTTTATGATGCATACACAAACACAAGTGTTAGTTATCAGTCCCATTCAAAGTTTTCTAAGTGCAATTCACTGAATTTCCATTTCGCTTTTTGAAAAAATTTAGGCCTATCCTATTCCAGGTCCTGCAGTGTAAGTCGAATATTTTACTGCCATGCTTGTGAAAATCAAGACTCACATGAAAAACTGTAGTTGGACTGGCGGAAACTGATACCTTCGAACATTGCGATCCAATATCCAATGTGTAATGGGCTGCGGAGTTTGTTAATAGGTCTGATTTCTGTGGGTTCTTGAATGTCAGAAACACAGTAAACAATGTAATTTGACTAGCAATATCAGTTGTTATTTATGAATCATCGATCATTGCGCAGAACTATCCTCAGCCACTCTTCTGAGTCCTTACGCTCAACTCTAACCTCCTTTGTTGTGGCTGAAAGGGGTTTCTTCGGCCTTCCTGGCTTGGTGGTACCCCCGGTTCGACTTCTAAGGAGTTCTTGTTGTCTCTTCCGTGTCATTATCATACATAGAACATACTTCGGTCGACCCTATCTAATCCACACGGCGTTTGCACCAAAATTAGCAAATACAACGAGCTAATAGATGCACCAGGAAAACTGTGCCGCGAAAATAAGGTATGCATTCCAGCGAATGTCTCGAAATAGTAGATGCAAATTTGCAAAGACCGAATTCAGCGAGCTCTCTTGCACTGAGCAAAGGAATCAATTAAAGTTCTGCTGTATATATTTGGAATGACAAAGGGATATTTGTGACATTATCGAAACATCAGAGAGAATTGCGTCGATATACTTATATTTACACATGATGAATGTAGTGTCTACAAATTGAAACTCGCGTTAATCGGCTTCGCCTTTCTCGCTGATGAAGATAGCTTTCTTGTCGGGTGCGTCCCAGATCCGAATTGTTCCATCCTCCGAGCTGGAGACGATGCTGTCGTCATCGGGGGAGAACTCAACAGATGTGACCGTATCTGTATGTCCCTCGAGCAGCCAGTCCATCACTACTTTCCCATCGGCTATGCACCAGACCCGAACGGTCCCGTCTTCCGAACCCGAGACAATGTACTTCCCGTCCGGCGAAAATGCTACCGATTTGACTTTATCTTCATGCCCCTGGAACGGCATCACTACAGCCCGGCCCTTTTCTACGTTCCAGATCCCGATTGTGCCATCGTCTGCACCCGAGACGATGAGAGTCCCATCTGATGAGAACGCAACGGAAGTAACATAATCTTTATGTCCTTCAATCGTCTTTGGTTTTTGGCCTGATGAACTCTCCCAGACTGTAATCGGGCCTTCGACTGAGCCCAAGGCAATTCGCCCATTTGTTGAGAATGCGACGGACACAGCATAACATTCGAGCTGCCTCGTCTCTCCCTTCCCACTACTCACGTTCCAGATCCTGACGGTCCCACCTCTTAAACATAAGGCGATTTCGGTTCCATCTGGTGAGAGCGCGAAACAGCGGATTCTGTTGCCATTGCGAACGTGGCCTAAGTCACTGCGGACTTGGTCCAAGTCATTGCGAACTTGGTCCAAGTCATGCCACTTTTCTATCCCGCTTGTTGTTGCACTCCAGGCCCAGAGTTGTTTGTTTAAACGTCGTTCGCCCATGACAAGGTGGGTCCTATCCCTTTCCCTCGAAAACGCGATCGTGCTGAAAGACCTCCAAGTCTGCTGTTTGCTCTCCCAGACAATATTTCCTTGGCGTCCATTTAATTCCCGGAGAGTTATTAAGCCGTAGAACGTGCCCGAGAGTATGTGGGTTCTATCTAAAAATGTCACAAATAATATTGGATCCATCAAAGGAAAAATTGTTGGTCCTAAAAAGTCAGCATAAGTATTTCCGAGTCAATAACTCTTCGAAGTATGCTATTTCCCACCATGAAAAACGCGCTCAATCATCGAGAGAGCTTTTTGAGTTGCTTGATCATCCTGCTCGTCTAGTATCAGTCCTAAATCTTCAAACCAAGCCTTTCTGTATCTCTTTGCATCTGGCGGTGGTGATGAAAAAGCGGCCAATGCCTTGATTAAGGTCTCAATAACGTTTTTGTCTTTCTCTGACTTCCCATCATAAATTGCCTCAAGGACAGAGAAAAGAATGTCAGAGGCTCCAGGAAAATCAACTATAGACTGTCGATCAGGCTCTATACCTTATAAAACACTCAAGATTTTTTCAGTACTACTACGCATATAATAGAACTGCTCACCTGAAGAACTCAAGGTATTAAGGACATTCAGATCTTCATTGCTGATTACTGGAGATCTGAGCTGCTCCAGATTGGCCTTCAGTCTAGACAGAACAGCACCAGCTGATAGATATGGATCTTTCTCAATCATCTCGCTCTCCCCCAGCAATGTCTGGATATTATCATCCCAGAGAATTCCATCAAGGATGCGAGCTTTTGGTTCATAGTTTTGTAATACGTCCTCTTTACCCTCATTTTTAAATACCGTTTCATGGAAAAGCTGGCCAGCCTGTACTTGACGAGGAGCCCCATGGTGAGGCCTAGAAAAGTGTGAGAACATCACAAAAAACAGCGTATGAAAGCCAACCAACCGGTGTGTGGTACGATTCTCATCCTTGTATGACAGTCGACGGAATGGAAGAAATTCGAGGACTTTCCAAAACCCAGTCAAAGATTCATTCAAATTGATTGGCCTCCATTCACCACGGTAGGACTCCATCTTGAGTCCCCAGCTGATTGCTTCATATGACATCCAGCGCAGGGCTGGCCCAAAGTGATTGGATTCCAAGTTGTAGTCATTGCCCCCACCACTGAAGTCGAGGTCAGCACAAACTAGTGAAATTTAAACTCAGATGTAGTGGTACACACATATCTGAATGAGATCCAGCGAACCATACTTCTTTTGTGTTTGAGCCATCTTCCGGTCCTCTACCACCATTGGAATATTCAGGCAAGAACTTGACTCGTCGCTCATCAAGTGCAAGTGCATGACAGAAGAAACACACATGCTTCATGCCTGTAGTAGTTTCTGGAAGGCTTGGTCCCCTTGCAATTCCAATCGATGATACAGTATCCCTGCCGGGCTATTGATTGAGAATAATGTAGAGATGAAAGTCATAACGCACCATGCACCAACAAAATGAACTCGCACATCACGTTGTGAAAGTGTCTTTTTGAAGTTATCACATATTTTTTTTGAGTTTTCTAAATTCCGCCGACTCCTTTTATGCCGCCTGCTCGCTTGCTCCCTCTGTATTATCAATTTCACTTTTAACTCTGGTATTATCAGGTCTAGGCTTACTTGATCTATCGGCCTTTCCTTTTCTTCCTCATCGTCTTTGCTTCCCTGACCTCTTTCATTCACCTGGGCCCCTTCATCCACTTGTTTCTCCAAGGTGTTTCCCTGACCCTCTTTATTCCTCTCGTTATCCTTGGAACGTTTTTCTTTTGCAGTAGTTGCTATGTAAAGCTCATATGCACTATGAATTAGTCAGTTGATTGAAAAGGGATAAAATAATAAAAGTGTACAATGGTATCTGATCATTATTTCCCTTATGGAGAAGGCCGACCTACGAGCACGTTACGGTTAAATTTCCTATGTATTATTAAGCTTAGTGAAGTATACCTTCTCTATCATGCCTGCAATGACACGGACTTGATAAGCGCCCCGGGAGAAACCTATTTTAGACGCATGAGGCACAGAGAGAGATGTTAGGCAAAAACTACTCACCAAACAGGAAGATCCGGTCGCCGACTCTGTAATTCTCGGACAACCATTGGTAGGCGCCAAGGACAATTCTCTTGAAATTCCTACCAATAATGCAGACATCGCTCATTGAGATAGAAGGATATATGCGATGAAAGCAACCTACTGACCAGGCAATCGCCATATCAACAGAGTGTTCAAGAAATTGTTTCCAGTAGCCAGGAGACCATAGTGAAGGCTTCACGTATGTGCCAATCCCACTGTTGTAATAAGTAAGTTGGTCATCGCTTTTGACGAGTCGGCTGTAAAGCTCGACAACATTGGTATTCTGTACAATAGTAATCAGTAGTTGGAGAAGACGGAAGGAGACTGCCAACCTTAGTGCCGAATTGGTTTGCCGTCCCATCGATACAGACAACGAGATTTCTTTCTCCACCCGGGCCCGGGCGGCACTGACAGTTGAGGTTTCTGCTCTTGGATACTTCCTTAGTAGTGGGAACCCCAGCAGTTTCATGCTGGCGCCCATCATGGGGTACATCGGTCGACGGTGCTCGGGATGAGGGATCGGAACCAGGCATGACAAAATATGACTAGTTGACTGCTTGAGATTGAGAGATGCGCAGAACGCGTAAGGACACTCATCCTTTTATTTCGCCATACATAGACAAATGACTATGTGCGCTGTGGACAACAAAGAGCTTCTTGATCATGATTCTCGAAGTCCACTTGGTACCCCAGCTCCAATGTCATTGGCTTTGGTGACATTTGTCTGTATTGATTCTAACATTTGTCATGGGGGAAAGTATAAAAGACATGAAAGATAAGGGCCATCGCGAACCATTTGTTATGAAAGGGATCCGGAGTGGGCCATCGCTCCGCGGTCGTAAGGTGTGGGAGCGGTGAGACTAAACGAGGTTGACAGTCTTCTGCAGGTGTAAGAACGAGTCCTACGTCGTACAGAGTTTTGCATTATTCGGCTCAGGACTCGTCCTTACTAAACTTGATCAAGTAGATGTGGGCCATCGCTTCGCGTGGCAAATACGAGGCCCAGTAAGCGCTCTCAGGTTTTTCCGATACTAAATGGGGTAAGTACCTGGGAACTTCTGTCGTCAAGTTTAGTAAGGACGAGTCCCTAAAGGGCCTCGTAACTACCCCATTTGGTATTGGAAAACCCGAGGGCGCTTAAATCTGTCAAATAATCATAAGCGCCCTCGGTTTTTCCGATCAAATATTAACTCGTATTTGCCACAGCTTGTGCAACTTGCTGTAATGGAATAATCTCGTCCCCAGATGTCAGGGTGTGGGACAAATAAGAAAATACAAAGGGATAAACAAAGAACAAACAAAAATCCCACACCCTGACATCTGGTGCATTTCGTATAGGAAGGGGGCGGATCGATACACAGCCACAGGTTGACACGCATCGTTGTGGTAGATAAGAACTGTCACATCTGCGGTGGCTGTGTACCGATCCGCCCCCTTACTATACGAATTGCACCAGACGTAAGAGGGCAAGTCTTCTGTTTGTTTCATTGTTTGTAGCTTGTATTTTCTTGTTTGTCCTTGCCCTCACGTCTGGGTACGAGACTAGTAATGGAAGCCTTTGGAAGAATTTCATAGTATATCAGGTGTAGATATAATTGGTTCACTTGACAACTCAGATCAGTATCTCCCGCACGAACAGAAGGTGCTGACAACTTCCGCAAAGCAAAAAAAAAGGGTGCCATTTACTGATTCATTCCCCTCAGAAGCTTGCAGTCGTGTGTTGAGGCTGATAAGTATTTACTACTGTATTAACGACTTTATCATTCATTTCTCTCTTATCTTCTCCGTCGTCCATCACTCAAGAGAGAGATCGACCCTTCACTACCAGGTTGAAGCTATGAACAACAAATCCGAGTCCCGTCCGGAGGCCACCATAATCTGCTTCGGGGGAAAGAGGGTCTATGTACATCTCAAGGAGTCGAAAAAGGTAAGTTTCTCAAATTTCACGCATATCAAGAGCCACATTTCTTTACAGGAAACAATAAAAAATGCTATTCAAGGTTCGTTCTGCAATTTTCGAAAATGTTGTTTGCGCTTAAAAGTTTGCAACAGCGTTCAACAATATCGGCGTTCCCGATGTACCGCAGGATGCAGGTGGCGCAAATCTATACGTGGTTGTTGATGGCCAAAAAGTATTTTTTGGATGCGAGGTTGAATGCAAGGATGATAAGTGTGTTTGTGGTTGGATGACGAGAAAACCACTGTCAGGCCGCTCGGTTTTTCTCGAAAGCAAAGTAGAAGTGGAGCGCTGGCATCGCAGACTACCGCACCGGTAAGTGATCTTTAGTCTGGATTGCATTTATTGTTAGATTCTTACATATTTTACATGTAGCATTCGAAGCATGTTTGCAGTGTTCAGCGAGATCATGTCAGTTCTCATGTGCATTTGCCGTACTCGGAAGCCAGAGGGAGATGAGGCCAACACAGACAAAGCTGAGTATGGCAATAAGCCTGCAGGGGGAGAGTCAGCGGAAGACAAGCTTGCTGCCAATCGAACAGATCTTGCCGGCGCCGATCAAACAGAGTCTGAGTCTACCGGCGCCAATCAAACAGGGTCTGTTGATCGACCAGAGCTTGCCAATGCTGTTCAAACAGAGCCTACCCGCGCCAATTGAACAGAGCCTGTTGATCGACCAGAGCCTAATGGTGAAGGCAATTGAAATGACTATGTAGAATGAATCAGTATTTTTGTGGGGAAAAGGAAGTAGGTCATTACTTTGCGTAGCAGGCTCAAGGGCCGACGAACTTCCGCGGCGGTTCACAATCCCGATTGCCGAAATAAGCCATCACTTTACTCGACATCCTATAAATACATCATTCTTTCTCAGACTATTGTTAGCTACGAGACTCTACGTACTGTCTAGATGAACTGAGATTGAACTTTACTCAATCTCATCGTATATATGTCTTTGTGGCGACCGCACCGTTTATGGATATAACGAACCATTGGCTCCGACCTCGCTCGTTTACAACACGGTATCCCGGTGCTCAAGTGATCAAAGGAAATGGGCCATTGCTTGCGCATGGCAAGTACGAGGCCGTGTGAGTAATTATGAGGTAATGATAAGATAAGATTTCCCAAATGGAGAATACATGTGGGAACCAGCCAGCCCAAGTTTAGTAAGGACGAGACCTTCGTAAACTCCGGCCTCGTAACAAGTGTCTAGCTGTAAGTATTTAGTATATTCAAGCTCAAGCCTTCCTGACTTCTTTCGATTCATTCCCTGGTGCACTTGTATACCGCCGCTACCAGTAGTACTCCTAGTGACTTTTTTCCCTCCGGAGCTATCAACGGGGCGCTGATTTTGTACAGTGTCTACCCAGGAATCATATATAATGCATTCACAAACACAAGTGTTAAGTATCAATCTCATTCAAAGTTTTCTGAATGCGATTCATTTACATTCTTCGTTAGTTATTTGAACTTAGGCCTATCCCATTCCAGGTCCCGCGGTAAGAACATTTTCTGACTTGTGAAAATCGAGACTCCCATGGCATGAAAAATTGTAGTTGGACTGATATCTTTGAACATTGTAATTCAATCCGTAATTCGATATCGGATAATGGGCCACTGAGTTTGTTGGGTCCGATTTCTATGGGTTTTCAAATGGCAGAAACAATGATGAACAATGTACTTGATTTGATAGCAATATCAGTCGTTAGTTACTCATTGTACGGAGCTATCTTCCGCCACTCTTCTTCCTTATGCTCATATCTGACATCTTTTGTAGTATACCGTCTTATCTATGAGGATAACATGCTCGGAGCAATTCCAGTTTAACGTCGTGGAGCTAGAAGCTGAAAGGAGTTTCTTCGCGATCTCTACTTGCAAAACACCGTTCGTTTCCAAGGAGTTCTCTGTCTGTTCTGTGTCACTATCTTACATAGTATACTTCGATCAACCTTATTCTATCCACATGGTATTTGCACCAAAATTAGCAACATGACGAGTTGGTGTATAGAACAAGGGCTGACCGCCAGCAAAGTCTATCTGTGCGATTCATTACCGAACACATCGTTCTTTAGAATCGTTCCATCATTCATTTCACAATTGCCACTGTATGACACAGACTCCGAGGTGATTGTTAAAACAAAGTCTTCATTTTGAGGTCACACGCTTGGACCGGAAATGAGAACTCTCTGATATAGTCTGATATCACCCATACATGCTAGCCATCAAAAACTCTTCGGTACTAGACCGCATTCACAAAGAGAAATTTGAAGGCCCCGCTCAGAAAAATGGAAATGGGGCTTACGAAATTTGGAAATGGAGCTAATAAAATTTGGGAAAACAACTTGTGTTACAAGTCTGCATCGCGGCTCTTCTTGTGTGTTATGCCTTCAACTGGTTATTTTCCTGTAGAATTTTGGATAATGGGGCCCGGTGGGGCCTAATGCAGAACGTATGCTGCGCGAAAGCAGCCAAAATTAATTTCCGCCACTTTCCCCTTTTTTAGGTCATTTTCGCCACTCTCTTGAGGATTTCGCACCTCTCAGCGTGACATGTGACCACACACATTTCCGCAACTTTCATTTTCTTCGAACATTTAATGAATATGATTTCCACACTCCATTGGTTTCGAAGATTTCAGCGTGACGTGACACTGAGTCCAAGCCGAACTCTCTTGTGTTTTTTCCGCACTTCTCTTGTATTTTCTCGGAACTTCTCAAGTACATGTATTTACTTATTATATATTTTAATGAATATTCTCATTATATAATTTAAAAATACATAAATATTTTCTGCCGTTGTTCCTTACATGGTGAATCTACTTCACACCAATATCAGGTTAATGGATTTTATCTCAAAAAACAATATCATTGTCATAAACAAATATCTAGTTTGAAAAATTGAAACAACTATTTTCCTGGACTCAGTTAGGTTCCTAGATGTCCTGTTTGCAATATCTAAGCCTCCTGTATACTACTACACAAAGTACACTCCACTCTTTACAGAAGCTATTTTCCTGGACTCAATCAGGTTCCTAGATGTCCTGTCTGTAACATCTAAGCCTCCTGTATACTAATACACAAATTACACTCCATTCTTTACAACAGCTATTTTCCTGGACTCAATTAGGCTCCTGGATGTCCTATCTGCAATATCTAAGCCTCTTGTATACTACCACACAAAGTACACTCCACTCTTTACACCAGATATGTCAGGATGCAGATTCAAATTTCAGACATTGGAATACTGGCCAGTTCAGATGATGGATATCCACAGATGCATTCATGGTCAGCCTTAACTAAGATATTAAAGCAACATTCAAGTTGCAAATATAAGTTATCTACACCAACAAATGGTTTTGTTGGGAAAAATCATACATGAACCTGCTTTTCAACAGTGAATCTAAGATGACCCTGGTGAGCAGCAGCCACAGGGATGACTCAAAGCGAGGCTTCAACTCAGTTCAATTAATTACCCATTTAATTGATTTTATTCCATTGAAATTACCATTACAATTACTCAAGTGGGGTAATGGGTTGCTGACCCATTAATAATTGGTAATTGATTGGGTTTTCATAACTGTTTTTAAGGAGATATGAGAACAATGTAGACTGACACAGATGCCCATGGCTTGGAATGTAATGACCATAAACTTGGTTCCTCATTAAAGATTTTGTTCCAAAATTTACCAGATTCTCAGTGTGTTACTTCAAGGTGAAGGTGAAGTAAAGGTTTTACTACTAACACTAGTTAGGTACACTTTTGTACTGCTAACAGTTAGACTCCAGTTGCAGTCCCTCTGCCTCAACAATTCCCTGGCTTTTTTGTATTTGCTCTCAATCCTGTTATATGAGCTTTCCAGTGTGGAGTTTTTGGTCACCAAATATGGATCAAGAACTTGGCCAAACAGGCTGAAGTCACCAAGGAACAAGAGTTGGTGAAATTTCTACATTGATCTATTTGCTACTTAACTCAAGAATGGACATCTCAAAACATCAAAAGTATTTTGACACTGGTTAGTAACTGTCAGATACAATTATGAGACCCTTCAGGGACTTGTCTTCACTAAACCTGACCACAGAAGTTCCCAGGTACTTACCCCATTTAGTATTGGAGAAAGTTTTTGAACTGTTTCTGATAAGATATAAATAGATTACTGGGCCTCATATTGGCCACATGAAGCAAGTTTGAGTAATGGCCCCACATCTACTTGATGGTTGTATGTGTTACTGACCTCTTTTTCTCTATGCCCCACAAGCAATGTGTGCAAAGAGTTGGGCTACATGATGATTTTCTTCAATTTGACATTCAGAAGGCAATTTTAGGTCAAATGTCGCAGGAATAGAAAAAACCAAGTAATTACAAATTATAATGGGCTAATAATTCATTAAAAACCAATTAGCATTGAATACTGAATTTGGAGTAATTCTAATTTAATTAGAACAGCCTTATACTTACCAAGTGATAATCCACTTCAAGTTCTCTTTTGTGATCAACATGTAAATGTATGCGGGAAGTTGGAACTTCAGTAATTCTGTGTTCTTTCCACATGCATTAATATTTATGTATTTTTAAATCATATAATACTAAGTAAATCCACATATTTGAGAATTTCGGAGAAAACACAAGAGAAGTTCGAAGAAAACACAAGGAAGTGCGAATTGGACTCACTGTCACGTCACACTGAAAGCGAAACCAAATAGAGTGCGGAACTTGGTATTCTTAAATGTTCGAACAAATGATAGTTGCGGAAATTGTGCGTGGTCACATGTCACGCTGAGAGGTGCGAAATCCGCAAGAGAGTGGCGAAAATGACCTAAAAAAGGGGAAAGTGGCGGAAATTAATTTTGGCTGCTTTCGCACAGCATAAGAACGTGTCGTTTCTAAGCGCAGAACAATTTCCATATTTCTCTTTGCGAATGCGGTCTACTAAGTATCCAGAGGAACGGACCTCACAGAGGGTAAGTCCGAAGGTGTCGACAACACCTCCACCTTTATCCGAGTATTTCAAAAACTCGATAAGCGTGAAAACGCAAGATCCCTATACGGTCGTTTTTCTCGGAAATACTTTCTATAATTGGTTCAAAGCAGAATCAAGTAGTCCTCCTCTCTTATGACAGCGACTCTAACATTACCATGTTCGAAGCGTCGAGCTGGCCTTTTTCCGACCAGATAAAAGACGGTTTGGTATTTGACACTCTACTTATAATTACCCTCATCCGTTCGAAATGCTGCTTCCCCGTGTGAGTCTCTCCTTGCTTTCTGCAGCCTCCCATGTCTTTGAACACGGATGGGTTCAACAAATCGACATAGACTCACCGAAGAATACCTACTCTGGCTATTTCCCAAGCAGTGACCCTTACCAGGATCCCGTTCCCGATCGTATCGTGCGAAAGATTCCAGGTTTCAATTTAGCTTTCATTAACAGGTCCTGTCACCGATTTATCTCCTAATTGGTGAGTATCTTACTTTTTAGGTCTGGCGCGATCAACTTCTGCATGATCTTAGCGTCCAATGTAATAGAGATACCATTGCATAATTTGTAGCAGAACCTGCACCTAGCTACTCCGTCTGGGTCGCGTGCTTCCCACTCAAAGTGACGGTAGTATTGGATGAAACTGACCGGGAGAAGACTGATTTTGACACGAGAAGGAGATGTTAGTGATTTGAAGATGGCAGAAGCCACAGGACTGATGAACTCGTACATTGTCTCTCTACCATCATTGTCTATTCCGCCTGTTCAGTTACTTACTCTGGTTCAAGGGTATGCCGATCCTGAATGCTCGAATACACGTTGACCGCACAGAGTCACTACCCTTGCGGTGGCAGAGGACAAATCTCAATTGACGACTGGGTTCTTGGATGGATCGGTCTATCCAGACGTCATACATCCCAGTGAAGGAATGGCGGGATCGAACCAGATGGGGAGAAAGCAAAGAGCAGCACTCCAGTTGTCCACGGAAGACTCTATTGCGATTTGAAGTCTTCCAGATCTCCCCGTCGACCGATGATTCTAGACCGAAATCCTTGTTCAGGTCTATACGATCACCACATGGTGCACTGACAGCTATAGCTGTCTCATCCTCGTCTTCGAATAAAGGAGGCTACTTAGCTGTAGGAACCGCTGAAATATCTACAAGATTCCACCTCCATCTTCATCTGCAGAGTTAGACGTCTTGAGTCAGTCGCTATCCAACGCCATTCTGAAATTCCGTCGATCCGATGCTGCTATTGAAGATGTTTCTTTCGTCACTCTACCAAATGAACGGGTTGGTCTAGTCATAGCTACGACAGACGGGTCACCATGGATTGCTGAGCTTAATTATCCACATGACGAATCGCAGGATCCGGGTTCGGGATAGGGCGATCACACTGGGAAGGTTTCAATATATGCGGAACTTACGGGAGGAGACGTTGATCCCATGAGAGCTGTTGCGGTGATTGGGTCTGGGTCAGAAAATGAAAGTGGTATTGAAGTTTGGACAGCTAGTGACGATGGAATTGTCCGAAGATATTTAGTTCACTAAATGGCTAAGGTTACTGAATATCAAGTTGATGTTATTGCACCCTTTTTCATCAGGGGTGTTTGAACTGTAGAATACAGAATTTGTACTCTAGAGTCTGGATTCAAAAAAAAAGTTTTTAACTTACCGATTCTTTGTTTCTGAAAAATGTTGCTTGACGAAGTTCTACGACTGACATCCCAGTGACATCCTCTACTCATTTTTCAGCCCTGTGTACGTTCCTTGCTGGATTGCCGCCGAAGATTGCTGCCTGGCAAATTGCATAGAACTAGTGGGTCCAGAGCTCTTCAATCATCATGTACCTCCCGAGCACACATGTCATCTCAGAACATGATCGTGCAGATATGTAAAGGAATGGCAATTCTGGGGATTACGGTACATCATGCTTATGAACTTGTCGGGTGAAATGAGGTTTCCAAGGTCAATCGCGTTGCCGCTAAAATTACTTTAGTCGACCTTGGAGGTATCGACCTCGATGACGGCCCAGTCTTCAGTGTAACCTTCGTTGTAAACGTTGACGTTGATGGGAGGAGAGAGCATGACGTGACCGAGATGCGGCTATCCGGGTTGGCGCGTTGAGTTGAAACATCCTGGTAGGAGGTGTTGAGCTCTTCTACCGTCTCCTTCGTTTCTTCTAATTCGCGCTGAGCTTTCTGGGGTTTCTTGTTCGTCAGTGGGTCGTTCTTCCAACTCAACCACCATAATATGTCCCTCGTGATACTTAACCATAAATGTCTGGTCTTCGATCTCGGTCTGGATAGATTCAAGGTATCTCTCGAAACCGGTGTTCCTAAACACTGTGACATTATGGCAGCGCTCGCCGTTACTTCTATGCTTAAAATGCTCGTTAACGTTCCTGTCCGATGTGAAGACGACATGATGAGCATTGACAAGGAGAAGCCTTTTTGGTATATGCCTCTACTGTGATGAAGAAGCCGCTGGTGCCCTTCCATGGAGTGGTGCTAGTACGTAGGATTGGGGCAGAGGGCAGGCCAGCGTAGTAGAATGCGGCCTCTGTCATGGACATGAGGGGACAAGAGCGTACAGAATAGTTCAATGATAGGGAGATATCTCTTGTGAGGTTGATTGATGAAGCGTTTGTAAGAGGGAAGTGAAAGTCTCGTCCCTGTCTTTAGCCTTCAGTTGCGATACAAAGTGAGTGGGATTTTTACTGGAGGAAGATGACACAAGCCAAACAATTAAGTACGGGAAGTAGTGCCCTGCACACAAGGAGGCCCGAGCCCGATGGAGAGCGAAAATAGGTGGAAACATGTTCAATTTTGGGAAGCTACTAAGCACCAGAAAAGCGCTTCCATCGCTCTTCGCTTATATCGAGGACACGGAGCGTTTTGTACACATCTACGGACATTTCCCCAAACTACCAGACGAGAAGGAAGATGAAAGATGATAGCCCAAAAGAAAGTACCTCTACATTAATTATCCGTTCTTTAATCTTCTAAACTCATTCCCCTCTAATCACCCTAATCCCAATCTTCTCCATATAATCATCTATATGCCTTCCGATTTCAGATCTTGTTTCGCCTTTTTCTCTCCTCTTTATAAACTATAACTCCTACCATACCGATATATAAACCACCCAATTAGCTACATCATTCACATCATGATCACGGTAAAGGTTACGACCGGAACCATGGCGCCCGGAGTCCTTTGGCTCATGTCTTGAAGAAGATACACACTTAGAATTACTCACCGTACTTACCAAAGTAGTAGAATAGTCGCTACCATATGCTTTAGCACCAAGGCGAAAAAAAAAAAAAAAAAAGTACGGGAAGTAAGGAATCAAAGGAGAAAACGGCGATACTCTAGATAAGTAGCAACTCGACGAAGCTACGTTCGGTGAGGGAGTGAGCTGATGGAGGTTCAAGTTGTTTATGTGAGACGTCGGCTCTGGCGCTTTTCTTGACGCTTTGCATGCATTGACGGTGTGATTGAACAGGGGGAGACGGAAGAGTTAGAGCAGCTTGTGTAGATAAAGTCATAATATCATGTTCCATCATGGCCTTGGGCATTGGGCAGTGGAACGCAGCGATGAGGAAAAACAATTGTGAATTGAGGGCAGGACAACTGGCGTAGCAACCACGTGAACAAGAGTGCACAGACCAGTCTTCGTCTCTATGATAGCACCGAGAGCCGAACATTCGTACTCGTTGACGACATCTTGCGTCATACTCTCGTCTCCTCCCTGCCTAAAGGTGCGCAATACTGCACGTTCTATGGCAATCAAAGCACTTTTCTATCTCGATTATTGAGTAGCTTTCGACCCGGCTGTCCAAACTTCGTCCATCGACCCTAGCTTGTGTGTATGTAGTACTGGGCAGAAGGTTTCATCCTATCATACTCATGTCTTCATGGCGATGACATTCAAATCTCCAGGAGCAACGAACGGTCCGTCATCGCAAAAGAGGACTGCTGCTAGCCTGTATCTGCTTGAGCTGCGTCATTTCATGTTGTGCTTGATTTATTCTCTTCGACGATAGCCTCGCAGCGGTTCTTCTACTTATCCTACTTAAGTAGAAGTGAGGGAAGGAAGCTATAGTACGAAACGGTAGTCACCAATGCTCACAGTGCCAAATTGAGCTCGCAACAGCGACTACGACGTCGCATTTACCTGAAAGCCCCAGAAACACATTTTTTTCTAGGCAATGTCACCGTTATAAATCAAGCCAATCTGAGTTTGGTCGTCGAGAGTATGCATAGCCCACAGGTTTAGAAGTATATCCGGATCATATTTACATCTCACCCCGCATCCGATATTTTCAGCGAAACGATAGACTAAACCACATGCGTCTCATAGTCTTAGCCCTACAGTCTCGGATTTACTACCAAATTAGGCTGTACCTGATCAAGCCTCAACTTGACCTTCTGCAATACCTGAAAGCGCGCACGATGAATCGGTTGTTCCAGCGCTATAAAACATCCAAAGTCAAAAAAAAAAAAAACAACCCCCAAGTCATGTTTTCGAGTAGCTTTCTTCGTATCCTTGCTTTGCGCAGTCACATACATATGTCTGTGCACATGGATACGTTCACTGGAAGATCGGTATCGATTCGTCAGCTTCGGAAAATAGTGGATACCAACCCTATATCGACCCGTATCTCAATCCAGCACCTCAGCGTATCGTCCGCGAGATTCCTAGGAACGGTGAGTATTTTATATTCTACTTAATCTGGGTGCTTCAAAACCTCATACCATGAGCTTTATTATCAGGTCCTGTAACCGATCTCTCCCTTATAGAGTAAGTCATCCCTCATCGCAAAGGTCATATCCAGTTGGTCTAATATACCATTCTACACATCAGCGTCCAGTGCGATGGGTGGACTGATGGAGGATTTACGACTGCTCCCGCACCTATTTACGCTACAGTTGCTGCTGGCTCTCAGGTGCATTTGAACTGAACGGCATGGTCTGATAGTCATATGGTCGGTAACTCATTCAGACAATGTTAAGTTTACTCTATCTGACATCTAATCTTCTCGTTTTTAGGGGTCGATGATCTCTTACATGGCTCGTGCACCTTCCGACATCACTAAATGGAGCCCTGGCACAAGGTATGTATGACTTTTTACATGCTTGTCTTCATATCCATATTAACTTGGGGTTTCAAGTGCCGTTTGGTTCAAAGTCGCTGAATCCGGCAAGACTTCAGATGGAAAGTGGGCTGCGAGCGACTTGCTCACCGCATCCAACAGCATTTATACGTTCACTATCCCAAAGAATTTGAAAGCTGGTCGACACATCATCAGGCACGAGATGTAAGTTGCTTCTTTGGCAATGTGTCTATATTCTTCTTTCAAGCTAATAACTCAATTCTTCCTATAGCATCGCGCTGCACGCCGGTATGTTATAGTTCAGTTGAATTCAATTTCTATAATGAACCATTGACTCCACCCCCGATCTCATTCGTTTACAGCGTATACATACCCAGGTGCTCAAGTGTATCCTAGCTGCATTCAAGTTCAAGTAACTGGGTCCGGAACTGCCCTCCCGACTTCTTTCGTTTCGTTCCCTGGTGCATATACTGCTAGTACTCCTTGTACGTGACTTTTTCTCTCCTATCGTTTAAAATTTCATCAAAAATGCGCTAATTTTGTACTGTTCCTATCCAGGAATCGTCTATGATGCATACACGAATACAAGTGTTAGTTATCACTCATTCAAAGTTTTCTGAATGCAATTCATTGATTCTCGATTCGCTATTGAAAATTTAGGCCTATCCTATCCCGGGTCCTGCAGTGTAAGTCGAATATTTTATGGTGTGTGGAAATCAAGACTCACCTAGAAAAAAAACTGCAGTTGGACTGGTCCGGACTGATACCTTCTTGCGATTCAATATCCAATAGGGGGCCACGGAATTCACAAATATGTCTGATTTCTATGGGCCCTTAAATGCCAGAAAGACGGTAAACAATGTAATTTGACTACAATATCAGTTGTTATTTATGAATCATCGGTCATTTGCGAGCTTTTCAACTTCATTCCGCTCAACCGGGTACGGTCCAGATCCGAACTGTTTTATCTTTCGAGCCGGAGATGATGCTGCGACCATCAGGGGAGAACTTAACAGATGTGACCTCATCTGTATGTCCCTCGAACGACCAGTCCACCGCTGCCTTCCAATCGGTTGTGCGCCAGACCTGAACAGTCTTGTCGCTCGAACCCGAGACAATATACTTCCCGTCTGGTGAGAAATCTACCGATCGAACTGCATCTCGATGCCCTCGGAATGGCATCACTACAGTCTGGCCTGTTTCTACGTCCCAGACCCCGATTGTGCCATCTTTTGCACCCGAGACAATGCGAGTCCCATCTAATGAAGATGCAACGGAGAGAACCCAAGCATCATGTTCTGCAAACTCCACAAGTTTTTGGCCTGAGGAACTCTCCCAGACTACAATGGTGCGGTCCTCTGAGCACGAGACAATGCGCTTCTCTGTTAGGAATGCGATAGACCAAACCCGATTGCTATGTCCATAAAATCTCTTCATCTTTTCCTTCCCATCATTCGCATTCCAGACCCTGATGGAATAATCGCTTGATGCTAAAGCAATTTCGGTCCCGTCTGGTGAGAACGCAGCAGAGAGGATTCTGTGATCGCAGAGGTCGGAGAGCACTTTTTCTACTGCATTTGTTGTTGTATTCCAGTCCCAGAGTGTACCGCCAGAGTCATCCGTAACAAAGCGAGACCCATTCCGTGAACACGCGATAACACTAGTAGTAGTTACCTTTCCCTCCCAGACAATGTTTGTTTGGGACCCGTTCACTTTCTGTAGAATTATTGAGCCGTCGACCGTGCCCGAGAGTATGCGGTCGTGCTCTAAAGATGCAGCAAGTACTACCGGACCGTTGATCTGCAATACTGTTGGTACTAAAAAGTAGCATAAGTATCTCCGAATCTTACTCGAACCGTATACACGTAGGCCAAATAATTTCATCCTCTCACCATGAAAAACGTCCTTAATACGAGAAATAAGTTTATCAGTTGCTGGATTCAGAGTCGGTCTCATCAGCATAGACCTTAGCTTGTCAAACCAGGCCATTTCATATCTCTTTGCATCGCGTGGTGGTGGTGACGGAAAGGCGGCCAAAACCTTGATTAAGGTCTCAATAAGGTTTTGATTATTCGACTGCTCTGACTTCTTTTCTTCCTCAAGGACAGAGAAAAGAAGGTTAGAGGCACCAGGAAAATCAAATATGGACTGTAGGCCAATCTCTATACAATATCAAATTAAAAACACTCAGAATCTTTGCAGTACCGTACATATAATGTAAACACTCACTTGAGGAAATCAGGGTGCTAAGGACATCCAAGTCTCCATCGCTGATTATTGGAGAACCGGGCTCCCACCGCGTTATTTTACTACCAGGAGATAGGAAAAACTCCCTAACTTTGGAC
The DNA here is from genome assembly GCA_004369135.1 of Dendrothele bispora CBS 962.96. NCBI lineage: Eukaryota > Fungi > Basidiomycota > Agaricomycetes > Agaricales > Dendrothele > Dendrothele bispora. Next base: position 38,895 of record ML179576.1, read on the forward strand.
AGAACAACTTCAGCTGGTAAATATGGATCTTTCTCAAACATCTTTTTCTCCACCAGCAGTGTCTGGATATTATCGTCCCAGAGAATTCCATCAAGAATGCGAGCTTTTGGTTCATATTTTCGTAATCTGTTTTCTTTACCGTCATTTCTAAATACTGACTGATGGATAAGCTGGCCGGCCTGCACTTGACGAGGAGCCCCACGGTGAGGCCTAGAAAAGTGTGAGAACATTTCTGCAGTCACAAAAAATAGTATAAGAGCCAACCAATATGTGGTATGATTCTCATCCTTGTATGTCAGTCGACGGAATGGAAGAAATTCAAGGACCTTCCAAAACCCAGTCAAAGACTCATTGAATTTGATTGGCTTCCGTTGACCATGGTAGGGCGCCATCTTGAGTCCCCACCTAATTGCGTGTAATGACATCCAGCGCAGAGCCGGCCGAAAGTGATCAGAATCCAAGTTGTATTCATTGCCCCCACCACTAAAGCCAAGGTCAGCATAAACTAGTGAGATTTGAAATCGGGATGCAGTACACACATATCTGAATGAGATCCAGTGAACCATACTTCTCTTGTGTTTGAATCATCTTCCGGTCCTCTACCACCATTGGCATATTCAGGCAAGAACTTGACTCGTCGTTCATCAAGTGCAAGCGCATGGCGGAAGGCACACACATGTTTCATGCCTGTGGTGGTTTCCGGAAGGCTTGGACCTCTTGCAATTCCAATTGATGACACAGTATCCCTGCCAGGCTATTGATTAAGCATGATGTAGAGACGGAAGTCACACTAACCCACCATGCACCAACAAAATGAACCCGCACATTAAGTTGTGAAAGTGCCGTTTTGAAGCGCTCACATAACATTTTTGGGTCTTCTGAATTCTGCTGACTCCTTTTAGGTCACTCGCTCCTCTGGATTGTCAGATCTGGGCCTACTTGATCTCTGCTACTCTGGCCTCTTTGATTTCCTTTGTTCCCCGTGTTTCTTTGACTCTCTTCTGCTGAGCTAGGACGCTTCTCATTTGTAGTAGTTGCTGTGTAAAGCTCATACGCACTATGAAATAGTTAGTTGATTGAAAAGGGACAAAATGATAAAAGTATACAATGGTATCTGATCATTATTTCCCTTATGGAGAAGACCGACCTACAAGCCCATTACGTTAAGCTTCCTTTGTATTAAGCCAATAAAGTATACCCTTTCTATCATGCCTGCAATGACACGGACTTGATAAGCGCCCCGGGAGAAACCTATTGTAGACTAATAAGGCAGAGAGGGAGATGTTAGGCAAAAGCTACTCACCAAATAGGAAGATTCGGTCGCCATCCTTGTAATTTTCAGACAACCACTGATAGGCGCCAAGGACAATTTTCTTGAAGTTCCTATCAATAATGTAGACATCGCTCGTTGAGATCAAAGAGTGTATGCGATGGGAACAATCTACTGACCAGGCAACCGCCATATCAGCAGAGTGTTTAAGAAATTGTTTCCAATAGCTAGGAGACCATAGTGAAGGCTTCACGTATGTGCCGATCCCACTGTTGTAATAGGTGAGTTGTTCGTCGTTTTTTATGAGTCGGCTGTAAAGCTCGACGACATTGGTGTTCTATACTATAGTAATCAATAGTTGGGGGAAACAGAAGGAGATTGTCAACCTTAATGCCAAATTGGTTTGCTGTCCCGTCAATACAGACAACGAGATTTCTTTTTCGAACCGAGGGGCACCGACAGTCGGGATTTCCCTCCAATATTGCTTTGTCAATGGAAACCTCTGGAACAGGTTTGGGCAGGGGCCCATCATCGCTTGCACTAGTTGGGGATGAGGAATTGGGACCAGACATAGGACCGGCAAAGGATGACTAGTTGACTGTTTAAGATTGAGAAATGTGCAGAAATGCATGAGGACGAGCATCCTTTTATTTCAGTATGACACGCAACGCGCAAACATGCGTTGACCACGATCCGGCACGCAACACATAGGCAATTCAGGTTCCCGGTTCGCCACATGTACATGGTTCTGTCATTTGCGGCAGGCCCTAAGGCTGTATGAAAGAAGAAGGCCATTGCTTCGCGTGGGAGATGGGCCGGCAACGAGTTTCTGTACCAATCCGAATGCGATTGATACCTAGTACAGCACAGCAGAACCAGGGTATGAAGGGACAAGTATTCAAAAATCTATGGTCTACGAGTCCGAGTTGTGATGAAAAAAGCAAGCCAGGGCTGGAAACGGTATCCGGGTGAATAACCAAGCAACATGGATTTTACGTATCTTCGTGAATCATGCTGAAGCATCGTTGGTCCGCCGCCCTTCTGGAACATTCGACAAAAAAAAAGTTTCTTGGACGGGCTGTCAGATTCTGACATCAAGTTGCATATCGATAAGCCACCCCAGAAATGAACAGATATGCACTGCGTGGCAGGAACGAGGTCGTATTTGTTGACTCATCTCAGAGTTGGACAAGTTGTCATATGCCAGACACCGAAATGCCCAGTTGGACCTGGCAGCGAGTCTAAAATAAGAATGGGATACACTGTGAGCAAGAACAAATCTGATCAGACAGTCGATTACGAGACCGACTTTAGGACTCAGGAGGACTCACACGGGTGGTTGTGTCGTTTTCTCTATATGGAATATTATATTACAGCTTATCTCCGTCATGTATTCAGTATTTGCCGACCATAATTGCCACAAACCGCCGCTTCGCATGCCGTTGAGTTCAAGCATTTCGAACGGCCTCGTTTCTGCCACGCGCAGCGATGGCCCATATCTTTCATTAGGACTCGTCTTTACTAAATTCGACTCGCACGGGTGGCTGTGTCTTTTCTAGATTTATTCTTCATATGGAATGCATAAGGCATATCACATTGCCAACGGTTTACGGCCTCGTTTCTGCCACGCGGAGCAATCGCCTATTTCTTTTCGTTGATGAGCCGTTGCATGCCTCGTGCTTACCACGCTTGCACCTTCTATGTATTTTCCATATCACTTACAGCAAACGGAATAATTGTAGACCGTTTCCAAAAAAACGCATCCGGTAACTAATACCAAATATAGTCAACGGTAAACCAATGGCAAACGTTACTTCACAACCCGTGAGTATTTAATAACATCTGCCGTCCAGTTCAGAGAGAATGGTTCTAGGTTGATTTTGAGTGGAAAGCTATAGGAGAAGCTTGCACATCGTTGTCAGACTGTCTTCTGCTCATGGTAAGCATAAAAAGTAAGTAGTTGAGTAGTGGTAGAGTTGGAGGGGCGCAGGTGCCAATGAACTGTGGTAGGCGAAGTGTGGAGCTAATTGATTACATTTGGTAATGTTTACTAGATACGTTTTTTTGGAAACGGTCTACGATTATTCCATTTGCTGTAATCGCACAGCTTGCACATCAAATCAACCATGTACTTATGTACCACATGACAGGGTTGTGCTTGACCGGGTCACTGACTGGCGACCGCGGTCGGACTGGGGTCCGACCAAAGGTCTGACCATCATCAACCAAAGGTCATGAAATTAGCCGAGCATGCGTTCCCACGCTTTCAACACCTGTGTCTGGTACGATTTTGAGTGTCCTACTATGTCTGCAGTATGAAGTATTACTACCGGTGATATATACAATGTATATAGTTGATCTAGAGTTGAAATAAACAGTATTACTAGCCATTAGATTGATTGGGTCTCTCGTAAAAGTAAAGTATTTCTGAGTTAGAGTTAATTCAAGCCATTCCCAAGTCATAAATCATCATCGACATCCCGCAAATGGGCTGGAACTGAAAGCTGTTCATGTAGCTGTATGTCCGCTCTCATGACCTCCTCCCCCTTTGTCCAAAACTCCATCATAAAGACAAGAGACGCGGGCTGAGGGGATTGAGATGAAGGAAAACGGAAAAGGTTTTCAAGTAAATACTCGCTTTCCGGTATACCCTGAGTTTCGTCATTGTACAAGGGCTCCGAATCATCCAGAGAGACATTCTCAATGAGTTCTTGAGCAACCGCGTCGAAGCTTTGCAATGTGTCCTCCACATCACCCATGATGTCATCATCAGGACAGCTGTCATCGTGACGTGGCAAGTTTTCGACAGACATATCATTGTCTTTGGGTTGTCTGTCAATTTCTTGAAGGGCACGCTCGATATCATCCTCGACAGTGGTTGCAGTAATGGATGGGACTATGGGACTTGGACTCGGAGTTGTGACGTCGACATCATTGCCAAGATTTTGTTTTGAGTATCGGGAACTTGAAGCAATACCATGGGTTCGTTCGATCTGTTGGGCAACAATGGTCATGCTCCTGACCTTCTCTGCGTGAAGACGATTCCGAGACTTTGTATGGATGCTGCCAAAGCGGCTAAGGACACGTTCTGTGGATGCCGAGTTTGGTACTATGCTCAAAATGCGCATTGCAAGCCGAACCATGCCATTAACTCCATTGCTGCACTCTGAGCCAGTGGAATCCTCAATTTCAAAGTCACGCCAGAGCTTTACCAAGTGAACATATCCACCCTATATGCCCCAAAGGTCAGGATATAATTAAATCAGACATAAGTTACAGAACACTTACTCGTTTCTGGGCTGCACTGTGATAATCCGCCAAGCCCATATTCAAATCACTCCAGCTACCAATACCTCAGTAATAGTCACGGAATGCTTCTCTGAATTTGTCGTCGGGCTCTTGGCCTTTAGAGAACCGTGTGAAGGCAGCTCTCACAAGCAGCCAAATTCTACCGGGAGTCGAAATTTGATTTGAGGGATTGAATGCCTTCGAGCAGATGTACGGATTAAAGACAACCGCTAAGATGAAAATATTACGGTCAGCCTTTTGCCAACGTTTTGCCAAACTCTTCAAAATGGCAGCTCGGACCCGTGCATCGATAGTAACAGACTGAGAGTGAATACGATACAAATTTGCAATGATGAGCAGTACCGTATCAAGGCGACAATTGTCCGCTTGAATAGCATTGGCGGCAATAGCAAAAGGGCGGAGTAAATTCCTGAGACTGAAATCAATTAGTCGTCAGTTGTTTATCACACTGTCAATGAAACCTACCTTTCAATTTTTGTCCAGAAGTTCTCGTCTTTAATCCGTTTAATCAACTTCCTCACCTTAGCCTTGTCAGGAGCGGAGTTGCCTGAAGCAGAAATCAGTGTCGCGCATTTGTCTGTATCTTCCACTAAGCGACGAAAGGCAGCCTTCAGTTCGAGCAGTCGGTCCATAGCAAGAAAGTGTGATGTCCAGCGAGTAAGGACAGGGAGAATGAGAGCCAAGACAACGGAACGAAAAGTTGCCTGCTCCTGCCGCAAAAGACCAAGAGGTACTGAATGGTTATTGAACCATTTAACAAGCTCGATAGCTTGGTCAGCGACAGCTATCAACGGAACCTTGAGCTTCAGAGTATCTCCCACCACCAGGTTGATCTGATGAGCCCAACAATCCAGCACAACGAGCCAGGGAAACTTTTCCAACAAATCTCTGCGCATTTTTGCCGATTCACCACTAGCATCCGTACACCACGCAACCAAAATAACCTTGAAGAACTCATGGATCTGTTTCATCTCGTTTAGAACGATTGCCATGAGATTAACAGCCGTTTTCCATTCCTCGGACACGTCTTCAACGCCAAGAAGGAAGGGCTATACATAGGACAATACAATGTCAGTGCGAGAAATTCGGAGCAGAAGCAGCTTACATTATACTCAACGTTGACCATGCTTGTGACCAAACTGCTCTTTGCGACATTCTTCCAACCATCGCATTGGCCAGTACCATACAAGCCCTCCGTTTCCTTTCTCATCTCTCCTTGGGCCTTTGCTGTTTCCTCCTCCAAAACTCTACCAGACAACACCTTCCGACTTGGCAGGACCATCCCAGGAACCCACTTCGAGAAGAACCATTTCCAATATGGGTTTTCAACCGCTCTCCACGCAACCAGGCCAGAAACCAGCAAGCAACACAAATCTGCATTAAACTCATCCTGCTTCATTCTCGGCCAAATGCTCGATGGACCTTGGTGTATGGTTTCCCCATAGAATACGGTGTTGGACACAGAGGGAGTCGGGGATGAAGCATGACTCATGCTAGGTCTGGGTGTAGGCACTGGTGTTGGATGATGAGAGGGTTGGGATGAGTGCTCCGAGTCCAAGTCGGCATGAATTGTGGGTACAGCTGGACCGGTAGGACTTAGCTGTGAGGTGCCTTGCCTTTTCGCTACTGATCTTTGCTTTCTGCTATTTGCATCCGCCAGACCCAACTCCTGAACATGCTCCGGGGCATTATGACAACATGATAAGTGGACCCAAAGCTTCTCGGGTTGACCTTGTAACGTTGGTACCTTCACAGAACCAAATTCGACGGACTTGAGTGGCTTCGTTTGATTTTCATCAAGAATATCGTGTACTGTAGTTGACGTGTTATGTTAGTATATAAATACTTCACTGTCCCGACGACTACTGACCTTCCTGTGATATTGTAACAAGGCCTGGAATCACTGTGACTGTGCCAGCCTGAGCCTGCTCTCGATAGACATCCGTATGAACTTTCACGGCCTGAGCAATGCAGTATTTGCACCACGCAAATTTATGGTGTGCATTTACCGACGCTGTGCCCTGTCTAATATGGTCCCAAACATCAGACCGAGGTGCCATCAGACAACCCCAAGGCTTTTATTTGTGTGCGTTAGGGTGCAGAGTAGACTAGAGAGTAAGACGCGAAAATGTATGTATTCTATTGACCATTGCTTGGACCCTGGTCAGACCAAGCGATTGACCTTTGGTTGACCACGTGCTACCGACCAATGGTCGGCAATTTTGGTCCGACCGCCCAACCCTGCCACACGAGGCCGGCTGAAGGGAGTTCAATGATTGCAGTATAGACAGTCCCACTTGGAATTACATTTGATATTCCGATTCTCAATCGGCCTCGTAAACACTGCACGAAAACGACAGCCCTCTTCTTTGATAGAGTCTTGCATTCTTCGTTCCTCTCTCATCTTCCCCATCACCCATCTCTTTTGACTCTTCACTCCTAGGTTGGTGACCGTGCCATGAGCAGCGACCAGGCTACTGTGATCTGCTTCAAGGGAAGGAAGATTTATGTACATCTCAGGGAGTCGAAAAAGGTAAGTTTCTCGTATTTTACGTGTATCGAGAGCTAAGTTTCTCTATAGCAATTGATAGAAAATGCCATTCGAGGTCCGCTCTGCAATTTTCAAAAAGGTTGTTTGTGCTTAAACATCTGCAACAGTGTTCACCGATATCGGTGTTTCTGATGTACCACAGACCACGAACAAACTGAATCTATACGTGGTCATTGATGGCAAAAAAGTATTTTTTGGATGCGAGTCTGGATGCGAGGATAGTGATAAGTGTGTTTGTTGTTGGAAAACAATAAAACCATCAGGCGGCCGCACGGTTTATCTCGAAAGCAAAGTAGAAGTGAAGCGTTGGTATGTCAGACTACCGCTTCGGTAAGTGATCCTTAGTCTGGATTACATTTATTATATTCTTACATGTAGCATTTGAAGCATGTTTGAAATCATCAGCAAGATCATGCCAAAAGAGGTTGCGAGAAGCACATCGGGCCAAACCGAGCGTGCAGAGGTAGAGCCAAATGTTGCTGATCGAACATCAGGCCTCAGGGCTCATCAACCAGACCATCAGATTGACGAAGACAGGACTAGGTAATCTCGACTTGTAAATATTTTCGTGGTAAAAAGGTTCAAGGAAGTAGGCTATTGCTTCACGTGGCAGGCCAACGTGGCAATCCATTGCCAAAAAAAACCATCACTTTTTGTTTGGCATGCTCAATATTTAGTACATACCTATCCCCTAACCTATAAGTGTAAAGACACATTGTTTTTCCCCACACTATTGCTAGTTATGAGGCCTTACTCTCCAGATGAACTAAGCAGGGGGATTAATTCAATTGACCTTTCGTCAATCTCATCGTATGAAAGGGAGTGGGCCATCGCTCCGCGTGGCTATTATGAGGCCGTAAGGTGTTGCTGAGCACGCCGAAAATTGGCTTCACAGCCACCAGCGTGAGTTGAGTTTAGTAAGGACGAGTCCTCCTAAAGTTGGCCTCGTAAACATGTAGTATCCTCATCCGTTCGAAATGTTTCCTCGTGTATACTTCTTTCTCTCCTTACTTTCTGCCACCTCCTATGGCTCTGGACACGGATGGGTTTAAAAAATGGATATAGACTCGCCAAAGAATATCTACTCTGGCTATCTCCTAAGCAGTGACCCTTATCAGGATCCCGTTAAAACGCATGGGAAACTCGCTATGAAGCACTGGCAGCTAGGAGTGCAAAAACACACACACAACCACACAACACAAACAACACAAACAGCACAAGGGCTAGTTATGTCGAGCAAGTTAAACCAATGTATGTTAGTTCGGGGGGTTCAGAGATTGGATCCTTTATCAAGTAACTTTAGAACACGTTGACAAAGCAGAGTATATTGAAATTAACTCTGAGTCCTTCAAAACTGATTGACTCTTCGACTAATCACCAAGTCTGATTTTAAATAAAATCCGACTCTCATCAAAACGTCTTCTCAAACACACAACACTTAAAGCATCGAACGTGTTTATTGGTTTGTCTAACTCTACAACATCGGGATGTAGGATAAACGGAAAGTTGTAACACTATGCACACAGGGCACTAGCACTACGAGGTATGCGGAAATTATAGTCTCTGTAGACTCAGAGTCCTCAACTGCAAAGTGCTGTCACTAAGCCGTCCGCCGAGAAACTCTAATTTTGAAAAGCCCAGCCACCAGCAACGCTCTGCCAGTTCGGAAACTGTACTTTTCAGACCCTTACTAGTCAAGTCCCTGTGGACAGGAGCTAGGCAAAAGTATAAGCTGGCGGATTTTAAGTGCTACCAAAACACTGAGACCAACGCAAGAAAAACTGATTTAAGGCTAGAGTCTGACTTTGCAATACCAAGGACATTTATACTGCTATCCTCGTTGGACCACAGTGCCCTTGAGCTCCGTCATAAGACTAAATTTGGACTTCGCAATACCAGAGACATTTATACTGCTATCCTCACTGGACCACAGTGCCCTTGAGCTCCGTCATAAGACTAAATTCGGACGTCGCAATACCAGAGACATTTATACTGCTATCCTCACTGGACCACAGTGTCTCCGAGCTCAGTCACACTTAAATCATACTTCCTGGCGATTAATCTGCTTTTCTGGTACATACATACAGGCCTTTTATACTACGAGGAGAGAGACTGTCACAAGAAAAATACAGAAACAGTAGAAACTACCGAGATCGAGAGATATACATTTTCCTTTTACTCTATATGGCAAGTTCAGAGACAAAACAGAAATAAAACTAAAGTCCGTTTTAAAACATATGTGCGTTCCAGTCCATTTTTGTATATAAAATATTAGGTCAAGTCGAGTCAACCTTTTTGGATCGGATTTTGCTACGTGTCAGTGTGGCACCGGCCCTTGCTATCCGCCACTTCCGTATGACTCCACCCATGATAAAGCATCATTTATCCGTGTATCCGGTGACACTCCATTGGATCACTTCAAAATCAGCTCTTGTGATTGGCTCTTCAACACCTCCACATATGTGGCCTCTACGTGTCCACTACGTGTCTATATTTTCTGCTACGTGTCCTGTCATTATTGACACGGAAACAGATTTTACTGCTCCTGGTTCCTGTCGGATTTTCCTGACTCTGAAATCAGAATATCCTGTGAATCCCTTTATTACCAATTAGACTAGACGTTGGTCCGGTCAGATGGCAATAGCTATACCGTCAATCCGTTAAGTCCGATTTAACATTATGTCCGATTTAAGCCTACAAGCTTTTCTTGCTAAGCTCGACCTTGGACCTTGTAGCCGACAAGCCCAATGTTCAAGTTTCCTCCTTCCCGTGGATATAACTAGAGTTATCCCATCGCTAATAAGATCCGATTATATCTTACTAGACAATGTGCAGCATACAGATGAACAGATGCATACTTAGACAACATAGGACATAATAACTTGATAGCCTTGTCAATACTACCATAGTTATAGTTTCATGGTTGCTTCAGTACGACTTGGGTAAAGTCAGATTTTACTGGCACCTCAATAGGACCTTCATTACTTAGCAAATTCACTAAGCTCCAGTACATATAGCTCTAGCGTTTGGTTAACAGCTTGGGAATAGCTATAACCCTCAGTTTCCCTCAGTATCTAGGCTCATAACTATGTTATTCATATAATTAATATCGGATTTTGAGCCTAGAACCACAAAAATGGCTCATCACCGTTCCCAATCGTATTGTGTGAAATGATTCCAGGAAATGGCAAGTAATATTACAGCAAATCGCAGAACATAAGGCGCGGCCAAAATTTTCACGCGCGTCTGAATCTTCCAGTCCAATCCTCCAACCCTATCTTCCGGCTATAGGCCTGTACACAGCCACAAACAGCGTCCTATTCATCATGTATGTGATCTCACATGAACCAATCATATCCATGTCATGTCACTTATAGTCACATCTCTTCGGAGTTCTAGGGTTACGTGCCTGACTCCGAACTTTGAAGTCTGAACTCATTACTGCAAACTGCCTGTAGCTCAGTATAATAGTTGTAATAATTTATGTCTTATTGACAATAGTGCATAGAATTGTCATAAAATATACTCTACATGCAGGAATGTAGGCAATGAGATAGCCAAGTGAGGTGGTAGCTGATGGAAGATAGGGTCGGAAGATTGGACTGGAAGATTGAATAAAATTCAGACGTGCGTGAAAAGTTTGGCCGCGCCTTATGTTCTGCGATTTGCTGTAATTTAACTATGCTAGTTTTGTACCCATCCACCTAGTATCGCTCACCCACTCGGACTTGTCCGAGCGGGCCCATGTGCTACCTACGGCTGGGTACGAGACTAGACTATGCGCAGTGGCAATAATATTCAATTTGGCGTTTACTAACAGGTCCTGTCACTGATTTATCCCTTATCAAATGAGCTTTTCCAAGTCACTTGTTACGTCTGGCGCGATCAACTTCTGAAATCTCAATGTTCAATGTAATGGAGATGCTAGTGCAGAGCTTGTAACAGAACCTGCACCTATATACGCAGAAGTTGCTGCAGGTTCTGATGTATACTTGACATGGACGGCTTGGCCTGATACACATATTGTCAGTACGGGCTGCCTCACATTGATCAATTTTCAAGTTTTTCCTCTCTTTTGCTGAGTCCAATCATGTTTCTCATTTGCCAGGGTCCAATCATTACTTACATGGCGCTCGCTCCTACTAATGTTACAGGTTGGATGCCTGGTAATGAGTAAATATTTTGCTGACCCTTCATCTCACATCAACTGACATACTTTATTATCGTTTGCAAAAAACGTGAGAAAACGCGTGTCAGCAAAATTGTTACATGTTTTATGCACATCAACCCAAAACAGCTCATATCTCAACAACCACTCAGTTCCACAATGGTGAGTGGATATTGCCAGGACCAGAAAAATTGCCCCTATAATCCTGTATGCTTAAATTTTTTTGAATATATGTTTCTGCCATTCTATGTCCAAATAAAGTAAATCTTAATATCACTATAGATTACTATACAATAAACATGTATTCCAGGCAAAAAAGTTTATAGCAATGTTAAGGCAATTCTTTTGATTGATTTATGATTAAAAGAATATGAGGTGAAACCATATTTCAGGGAGGTTTCTTGCAAATTTCTTGAATTTTACACTTGTCAACCTAAATTAACCTGTATCCCAATAAATATCTTGTTCTATACTGTCCATTAAGTGTTGCCACAACCAAAATAACTACCCCAACAATCCTATAGACTCTGTTTGCCTGGAATACATGTTTATTTTATAGTAATCTACAGTGACATTAAGATAGGCTTTATTTGGACATAGAATGGAAATAACATATATTTAAAAAAATTCAAGCATACAGGATTGTAGGGGCAATTTTTCTGGTCATGGCAATATCCACTCACTATTGTGGAACTGAGTGGTTGTTGAGATATGAACTGTTTTGGGTTGATGCGCATAAAACATATAACAATTTTGCTGACGTGCGTTTTCTCACGTTTTTTGCAAACGATAATAATAGTGAAGTCTGGTTCAAGATGAATGAAGCTGGAAAGACCCCGACGGAAAATAGGTGATAGCGACAGATCTCCTCGTTGCATCGGAGCACGTGTATACCTTCACTGTCCCTGAGAATTTGAAGCCCGGGCAGTATATCATTAGGCATGAGATGCGAGTACTTGACTCGGGGTAGTTGACTTCGGTCTGACACCCTTCTGTGCGAATAGAATCGCACTGCATGCAGGTAGCTATACACTCTTATTACACTTGAAGTAGCACTGATGCTACTTCTTCCAGCAACCACTTATCCTGGTGTAAGTATATCCGATTTGCATTCAAATTGAAGTAACTGGGTTAGGGACTGCCTTCCTGGAGCCTATATTGCTGAAAATCCAGTAAAAGCTTCACTCCAGTCTGGTGAACAACGTCGTGTTGTGGCCTAAAGTACGGGCTGATCCGAGCCAGGGCTAGCGAGGAGGATTTGTCGCATCGCTGAAGCGCAACTGGCAGCGGACACGGGCCTAAACTATGTACTACTAGAGGCAGGAAATTGAGCTATGGTAAGAATCGTAACGAAAAACTGTAAGAAGGGAGGTGGGAGGGTAAATCAAAACGAATACAGGCACGCTGCGAGTGTACTGTAGTGAGTATCGTAGCATAAAGAAAGAGAGACATAGAATAACTAAGTACCTGCGAGCGTACTGTAGTGAGTATCGTAGCATAAAGAAAGAGAGACAAGAGGAACCGGAAAACTCCGACAGAGAATATGAATCGCGCACACGTGAGTCCTTCCTTCTCTTTCACCTGGAACTTCCAAACCAAGTTCCCAACATAAAAGCTTCACTCCAGTCTGGTGAACAACGTCGTGTTGTGGCCTAAAGTACGGGCTGATCCGAGCCAGGGCTAGCGAGGAGGAATCGTCGCATCGCTGAAGCGCAACTGGCAGCAGACACAGGCCATAAGGTGATGCCCTGGAATTCTGGAAGATTGAGAAGGGCAGTACGTGGAAGCAGCCAACAAGGAAAGTTGATCACAGATGAGCTGTGGGGCGTGAAGATGTCGATGGGAATAGATTTTGATCATGGAGATGGAATCGTTTAGGGCTAGATTGTTTTGATAAGTGAGGGGCGAGTGAAAATAAACGGGAGTATTGGAAGCGTGAAGCAGCGTCCGCTAATCCATTTTCATCAGTTGGTATCCATATAGATTCGAAGGTGAAGTCGAAACGACAAGCAAGAGCGAGGAACTGGCGAAGAAGTTCCATTAGGGGTGGGGAACGTATGGAGAGGGATTGAAGGGTGGTATGCACATTGGTGTTATCGGTATGGATGACAAGGTGATGTCCAGTGAAGTGATCACCCCAGCAAAGGATCGCGTAGATGATAGCATAGAACTCTTTGAACTTGATGTCAGCATGACGATATCGGTGAGGTATTTGGATGGAAAACCAGTTGTGAATGAAAACACCACCTGCACCCTTGGAACCACTAGCATCTGTGTAGATGCTGAGAGACGGACGAGACGGGCAGAGGATGGAGACACCATTCCATGGCAATGAGAATGTGTTCCACCATGTAAGATCACGGCGGACGGAACGAGGGATACGTCGAGATGAGAAAGGGTTGTTGTTGAATTGTGAAGAGAAGGTAGAAAGGGAGCGTAAGAAGGCTTTCGACCATGGAACTACTTGTGAGCAGAATTGCAGATAGCCATGAAGCCCTTCAAGCTGGGCGAGTGTGCAACGAGACTTGTGAAGCCAAGTAGACAGAAGTTCCTGAAGATAGGAAAGTTTCTTAGGGGGCAGTCGAGCCTCCATGCGAATTGAATCAAGGATGATACCAAGAAATTCGAGGCTGGTGGTAGGACCTTCGACTTTCTCTTCCTGAAAAGAGAGCCTGAGAGCTTGAGCGAGTGCTCGTGTCCATGCGAGAGCTGCATGGACAATGAAAAGTGGAGTGCCCGGTCGGAAAATTTTAAGAAAATCGTCGAGATAATGGCGAATTGATGTAGGAAGATGATGTGCAAGAATCCAATGTAGGGCTTCAGCGAAAAGATTGAAAATGTATGGAGCGGACCGTAAACCAAACATGAGGAAGAGATCGTAGAAGAAGCTGTTCTTCCAGAAATAGCCAAGTAATGGCCAGTCTTTGGAACGGATAGGGATATGTCGGAATGCTTGCTCCAGGTCCAGTTTGACCATGAGGCTACCAGGACCAGATGCAACGAGATCACGGGCAGCACATGCAAACATGTCATATTCGATAGAAGCTTCCGAGTCCGGAATGCCATCGTTGACAGAAGTGCCTCAGGGCCAGGAAAGATGATTGATGGGGCGGTGTTTCGATGAGTGTTTACATGTAACAACTCCGAGAGGTGAGGTACGGAAAGGGGTGAAGGGTGGTGAGGGAAATGGACCGCTAAGCCTGCCCTTCGCTAGTTGGGATGAGATCATCGAGTCAATGACATCCGGATGCTCATGCGCTGAGGAGAGGTTAGTGGATGATTGAGATTGATGACGGTCACCATGGAATCCAATGTTTGCCCCATAGTCAATGATGTGCAGCAGCGTATCAACAAACTGACGGTCTGGATAATCAGAAAGGAAGAATTTCCAAGCTGAGCGGTTGAGAGTGGATGTAACACGATGAGATGCAGTGAGGGAGTCCTGTGCAATGTTTGCACGAGGACTGGTATTTGGACTCGGACGCAGCGGAGGAAAATTCTGGGGAGAGAAGATGTCCGAGAATGGGAGCGAGAACTCCGGTTTTGAAGGTGTTGTGGCGTGGGACTCGACAGGGAGGAGCAATGGCTTGCCAAGAGAAAGATTACGACGTGGTATGAGCTCATCCGCTGTTGCGGAGACAGCTGATGCTGTAATACACTTCTAATTGTACACGTCATAATGACCACACGACAATTGCAAGTGTCGCCGTAAGGGCCATTTCAAAAATAAATAAATAATAAAAACAGGTTTAAATCATGCTATATTACCCTTTTTGGGGTGAGGTCACAATCTTTGACTGGAATTACCTGTTTGATCAGTGTTTGAGAGGCAGATTTGTCATTGGAGCTCATATGAGCCATTTAGTTCCTAATAGTAAACAAACCCAAACAACTTGATAAATAATGCTTATAGAACCTTCCCTAACCCTAAACCCTAACTCTAACACCCTAACACTAACCCTAACCCTAACCCTAACATCCCTAACCACCTAAGTAGCTAGTTGCAGGGTACAGTTCGGATCCAGGGGGGCTTTTTTAGATAGGGGCTTTTTAAGGCTTTTTGGGGTTCAGCCACCATGGCCACTTACGGCGACACTTGCAATTGTCGTGTGGTCATTATGACGTGCACAATTAGAAGTGTATTGCTGCATCTGGTGGCGGAGAGCGATTTCGGTGCAGCAAACTCGATGGAGAGGAGCGAAGACTCCGGAGAATCAACAAGCTCGGCACACTGCGGCGATTTGTCAAATTGATGACGTGAGAAATTTGTAGGATGGAAACGGCGCAACCGTTGACGAAAAGAGTTACAACGTCTAGTGAAAGAAGACGCATCTTGAATCAATGATAGACCATCATCTGTCGAGACAAAGGGTCTGAGGAATATCTTGGAGCGCTGGCGGCGGCCAGAAATGACTTGGGTGAAGGCGGACATTTGTGAAAGAAAGTACAAGCCACTCACGGCCCGGGAGTGGCAGGGGTCTCTCTAGAGTCTAAGCAGAAATAAAAACGAATACAGGCACGCTGCGAGCGTACTGTAGTGAGTATCGTAGCATAAAGAAAGAGAGACATAGAATAACTAAGTACCTGTGAGCGTACTGTAGTGAGTATCGTAGCATAAAGAAAGAGAGACAAGAGGAACCGGAAAACTCCGACAGAGAATATGAATCGCGCGCACGTGAGTCCTTCCTTCTCTTTCACCTGGAACTTCCAAACCAAGTTCCCAACAGAATAGTTTTTCACGTATACACAAATACAAGTGTGAGCATAATTGTACTTACCAACCCTTGTTCGGACCTGCACTCATTGATTTTTGTATGATATATTACACATTTAAGATTATCTCATTCCCGGTCCTGCGGTGTAAGTTGGAGTACTTTTCCTTTTTTCTATCTTGTCCAGATACTAATGCATATTTAGTTTGATCGGAAACTAAGGTTTACTTGACCTTCATCATGTAGCTGAAGCTAGATCCATTTCAATATTAAACTCAATGGAGTCACTGCGTTTTTCGTTAAATATCTATGGCATGATAGCTCGAGGAAAGGAACCAGGAAAGGAGAAGTATCATTCAATCTATCCAATGCCATGACACACATAAATACTCTGAAGGATAGTAACCTGGATCTGCACCCTATCCTTGATATAAATAATGGCACAGACAGAAAGTGGATTTATGAGATAGACAGATATATCGTACATGGTAAAGACACTCAGATTCACAGGAAACAATCACTGAAAGACAGATGATACTTAAGAAAGCCACAGGACATCAACATAGAAACATTGAGTGATACATAAATGATAGACAATGAATATTGTGAAGTATTGATGTACATGATAGATAAAGGATAGGCAATCAATATTGCGACATATTGATATACAAGATAATAGTAGAAGATAAATACCGAAGGCCATCCAGCTGTTCCTGCCACCAACCCCTCCACCACCTCTTTGTTCAGCACCCCCCGGAAGGTGGTTGTATCCTTCATGTGTCTGAAGTGTAACAAGAGGACTGGGAGCAGCGTCAAAACCAGAGCCGTAGGGAGCTGGAATCCAAGCGTGTATCTGCATGAGATGGAGATCAATTATAGGCTCTGGGTATTCATTTGGCATGTCATTAACATTTTCTTTTCAACATGAGAACTTACCGGTGATGAGCCATTTTTGCGGTTCTAGGCTCGAAATCCGATATTAATTATGTTAATAACATAGTTTTGAGCCTGGATACTGAGGGAAACTGAGGGTTATAGCTGTTCCCAAGCTGTTAACCAAAAACTAGAGCTATATGTACTGGAGCTTGGTATATTTACTAAGTAATGAAAGTCCTATAGAGGTGCACAGATAAAATCTGACCTTACCCAAGTCGTACTTATTCAACCAGGGAATTGTGGCTGCGGTAGGATTAACAAGTCTATCAAGCTACTGTGTCCTATGTTGACGGGTATGCATCTGTTCAATAATATGTTGCACCAAGCCTATTAAGATACAGTCAGATCTTACTAGCTATAGGATAATTCTAGTTATATCCACGGGAAGGAGGAAAAACTTGAACATCGGGCTTGTCAGCTACAAGGTCCAATATTGGACTCAGCGAGAAAGAGCTTATAGGCTTAAATCGGACATAACGGATCGGCAGAGAGCTATTGCCATCTGACCGGACCGACGTCTAGGTCTAATTGGTAACTAAAGGCATTCACGGGAAGTTCTGACAAGCAGATGCAGTAAAATCCGACAGGAACAGGAGCAGTAGTTTTGCTTCTGTGGCTGATAAACACTAGACACGTAGGGGGAAAAAGATAGACACATAGTGGACACGTAGAAAACGGATGCGTGGAGGCATCAACTAGCCAATCATAAGAACTGATTTTGAAGTGGTCCGATGGAGTCATACTGAATGCACAGAAAAATGGTGCTTTATCATGGGTGGAGTCATACGGTAGTAGCGGATAGCCAGGGCCGGTTCAACACCGACACGTAGCAAAATCCGATCCAAAAAGGTTGATTCAACTCGACCTAATATTTTACATACGAATATGGACTTGAACGCACATATGTGTTACGAGTTGAACCGAACTCGTAACCCAGCAACAATGCCGGACAGCCGCGCAATCCGGAAAGCCCGGATATTACCAATTATATGAAACGACGGAATTACATAGCCTTAGTACCTAAATAGATCTAATTAGATCTAGTGGCGCTACTGCCGGAAAGCCACGTATAGTAACTAGTGAAGCCGAGAATACACACGTATATGTATCCTAGTTAGTATAAATATGAGTGTACGACTACAATCGGCGAGGGGGACATTACCACTTTTTTCTTACTACTTGATTACCTTTATTTACTCTTTCTTCACCTATAAAAACCCTCTGCAAGCTGGATACTCGCCAGCTTGTTATTTTGTACTTACCGATCTAAGTACAATGTAGCAATATCAGAATCCTTGTATTTCAGTACTTATTGAATATACTCTCAACCTTTTTATCTCGACATCTCCAAATATTAAGCTTTTGAGTTCAATCACTAAGCTCTTAAGTCTGTCAAACTAGTACAACACGTGAACATTAGACTGCCCAGCGGTTTTATACATCTTTGGAACCATCAATTCTCGAATCATCACCACTTATATTTCATATACTACAAATCTATCTACGTGAAATAATCGGTTCCTGACATAATAACAAGCTCAACGCTGCCACCAGCTATGTCCACGCAGATCCAAACAGAAACCGAGACCCAACAAGGTCCTCCCAAAGGACAAGGAGAAAGGAATACCTCCTTCCATACGTTCACACCGCACGGTAACTGGACGAGCCCGAGCCAATTAAATACGCCAAGAAGAAATGAAGATAGTTATAATTGGGACGAGGGAGACTCGTTGGGGAGAACCTTGGGATCCACCCCGGCGACTCGTCTGTTTGCTGAGAGTCCGATGGGTAGTGTTGGAAATAACGAAGGGGGACGGCGACGTACCCATAGGGTTCAGCCTCACCCAAATACACCTAGTGATCCCATAGTCCGGCATATACAATATCAAAGTAACCTGCATGCGGGGGACTTATTGTCGTACCAGATTCGAAGGGCTGAAGGTCTAGAGTCAGACGACTCTTTTCCGAATTTAGGAGAGCCAATTGCACTACCAGCTTCTATACATCAGGCCATAAGTGAAGAAGAGCGATCCACAACCAAGCAATCGGAAAGGAAAGACAATGAGGGAGATGTGCAACCTGAAGAAGGAAGTAGCAATCAAACACCAATAGTCCGTTCAGAAAGTAGAAACGTTATTAGGAACATTCAGGAAGGAAGAGATACGCCCCAAGTAGCACTACCAAGGACTATTGCGCCGCAACCTTACTACGCACAAACTCCGCTCCCATTGAACTACCAGCCTTATACTCGTCAGTACGAGTCTGTTATGGGCAGCGCGTTAACAAGGTTACCCCATTGGAGTGAACCACGATCCCTTCCACCCCCATATCCAGTCAACTTTGTTTCCCATCGTGAGCCTATACAAAACATTTCGAATGCTGTCAGAACAAGAAATGAAACGGAACAGTCAGATACAACTCACAGTAGTATCGTTCGACCTAATCAGACTCCGATGGAATTGTTCGCGTTGTTAGGCGCACGATCAAGAGAATTTATAAGAATGGTGGGACACGAGGGATACAGATATATGACCCACGCAGACGCAATAAACTACGTTAAAGAGTTAGCGGAACAAGACTGGGACCACTTACCTGAGTCGGCCATTGCCTTTTTACGAAGCCCAATGTATCAAGAGGAATTAAGGAGAATTTATGTGGCAACCATGGAGAACGGAATATCGAGTCTCCTCCGAGAAATTAATGAGCAGAATATATTACAGAGACAAGGGTTGAGTAGGGATGACTTTGAAAAAGGCCGTAGAATTTCTCCACGTAACATATCTGATTTGGCACCTTCGGAAGCGGAACAACTAATCCATGAAGGAACTGCCAGATACGAAGAAATGACTGGAGAATCACTCACTAGAGAGAGGGCTATTCAAGAACTTCGAAATGTCCTTATCGAAAGAGGACCGTCTAGAGGGGCATCTAGAAATACTGAAAGGACTACAGGAAAGGTAAGTGAAACAGAGACGGTTCGACCGACTCAATCGGTACCTAGGGTAAGCTTCGACGAAAATGGAGATAATGATAAACTAATCCTTCGATCGACAACACTGGAAGACCAGCAACGAACTACCAGAAGAACGAGAGCCAGTGGAGGGAGATCGACTAGGGGAAGCGGACTATTCTCGAGAAACGTTCACACAGGGACCTATAAACGAGGAAGGAACTTCATATCAACCGGAAACTCCTGAACCGGGAAGGTTGAAGCCAGGCGACGTTCGACCTGGCGGATATAAGTATACTCCCTGGGCGATGGGAGCAAATAGAAACCAGGACAGAAGGATCAACGCGAGGAACGAAGCGTTGCGCCAATCCTTAAGGAGTATTTTGGAAGACACAGTTGAAGAAAATGGAGATCCAAAGAACTCCGAAAAAGATGGGACTGCTGAAAAGGAACGTAGTCAAAGTAAGGGGACAGGACCCGAAGTAAGACAATCGACCCCGAGTACATTTAATCAGTACTCTACTCCACGATGGGACGGATATGTGTCACAATCACAGCGTGGAAGGACAACTCGCCCTGAAAAAGGAAAGATGCCAATGCGAGGGTCGGACTTCAATAATTACCAAAGCAGTCCATTACCCACGATCCCTGAGACGCGAGAATTGCTGAATCAGGAACGATGGGGAAGTTCTACTAATTTTGGAAATACATCTCCGCCACTGAATGGGAACCGTCCACCCAATCCGCCTCCTCCATCGGAGAGTAGCGACGACACCAGAGAGGGGTCGCAGAATTCTAAAAGAAGAGATGACCGTCGGGACTCAGATCGAGAAGGGCCTACAGGACCTCCGGGACCACCAGGACCACCAGGACCTTCAGGACCCTCAGGACCTCCCGGACCACCAGGTCCTACAGGGCCTCAAGGACCACAAGGAGATCGAGGAAGTAACAATAACTCAAGTTCAGAAATGGAAAAATTACAAAAGGAAGCCCTTTTACATGAATCAAAACTTGAAATCAGAAAGCCAAACCCTTTCAATGGGAGTAAGTGTACCGAATGGAGACCTTTTTTAAGTGATTGCTTCCGTATGTTTAGTGCAAAACCAACATTATATTCGAACGACCAATCGAGAATCGCGTACGCGTCCTCATGGTTCACTGGAGCAGCGGCAAGATACTACCAAAATCTAGTAGAGAGGGAGTTAGACGTAGTAGGACATTATATAGCTGCCCTGCACGACTGGGTAGCCTTTACACAGATGTTTGGTAAACTTTTCGGAGTACATGACGAGCAACTGTATGCTCAAGCATCGTTAGATAAAGTACAGCAGCAAAGGGAAGAAACCTTTGCAGACTTCCTAGTACGGTTTGAGGATGCCGCACTAAAAACACAATACAATGACCCTGCCTTACGTTGGAAATTGCTTCGACAGATTCGACGCGACCTTCGAAACCGCTTGACATTAGTTGGGAATGTCCCATCAATGTTCAATGAAGTCATCGAGAGACTATTAGACTTGGATGGGGCCCGGGAAGCTTTCAATGAAGCGGGTTTAGCAACTGCGTATGTACCCATGGCAGAAACTACAACTCTTCCTAAAGGGCGTCAAGAACAATCGAATGCGCAAGCAGGGCCGGGGCCATCTACGCAAAATAATCGCAATCGATTCAGGAATGTACGAGAAGGCAATAACCTTAGTGCACAAGCGGATGCTGCTCAGGTACCTCCCAATCGCCCGTTCATTCGATTGTCACGCGCTGAATACAAACGTCGGATGGATAATAAATTATGTATTCGATGTGGAGCTTTGGGACATTTTGGGAAAGAGTGTCCCCCAGAGAATGATCCCCTGGAAGAAGCTATGGCGCGTATGGGGATAGTCATCGAAGAAGAAGAAGAGGACAAAGAAATTCTATATGGGATTGATGAGGAAGGCAATATAAGCCTCCTAGAAGATGGGGAAACTACGGAGGATTTGGGAAACAACTCTGGGGCTCAGAGTCTAGAGGAGAGGGAAAACTGAGCCCCGATAAGATCCCATATTTATGTGCCACTAATACCTCAACAACCAGTGGCTTGGAAATGATTGCTTCAAAAACAAATAATGCTATTATAGTAAAGGCTAAACTATTTCATTCTTCGAATATGACCCTATCTATACTAATCGACTCGGGGGCATCTCGCTCTTTTATAGATATAGAGCAAGCCGAGTTGTATAAATCCCAACTTGAACAATTACGCAGCCCCATCCCTCTGACGTTGTTCGATGGTCAGACAACGTCCTCTGGTATGATCAACAACCTATTGAATGCCGATATTGTATTTGAAAACAGAATCACGCATAAAGAAGAGTTATTAGTAACTAAACTACATCCATCTGCACAAATAGTGCTTGGATTCCTGTGGCTGCAACGTCATAATCCTAACATAGACTGGCGAGGTCTAACCGTAACATTTAAAGGGGGGGAGAGGTTGGCGGCATCGTTACTCGTAACCAATGGCAAAACACCACAAAAACACAATAAGCGGACAACTATTGAGGAGGAACCAGAAGAAACCGAACTGAAGGAGTTGACACTGGGGTTAGATGACCCGTTGTTATTACACGATTCCGAAATTGACACTTATTTCGAGAATAAACATTTGCCAGCGCAAACGAGGCATAGAACTGGCAAGGAAGAAAATAATTTCGAACCCAAGGAACCCAAAGTATGGGACGAATCTAGGAAAGGCCCTTATATTAGTATGGTTAACGCAGCAGCCTTTGGGCTCCTTATCAAACAGGGATGTGAGGTTTACACCTTACATATTTGTCCAAGCAGTAAGGAGGCAGTAGGAGAGACCCTATTGGCAGCTGAAAGCGAAATGGAAAATTTTAAATGAGGATGAAGTAAACAAGAAGCTAGTTCCCAATCCGTATCACCCCTGGATCAAAGTGTTTTCAGCAGGTGAAGCAAAAAGGATACTGCCACATCGACCTTACGATGTAACCATAGACACGGGAGACAATCCATTGCCACCTCCAGGCAAACTTTATAATATGTCCGAGACTGAACTGAAAGCCCTAAAGGAATATATCGATGAAATGTTGGGCAAGGGGTTTATCAGGGCTTCTAAATCACCAATTGGAGCTCCTGTATTATTTGCTAAAAAGAAAGATGGGAGTTTGAGAATGTGTATCGATTTTAGGGCATTGAATAAAGTGACCATTAAAAACAAGTATCCTCTACCTCTCATCGGGGACCTCATTGATAGATTAGGAAAGGCCAAGGTATTTACAAAGCTAGATTTACGGGTGGGGTATAATAATGTGAGAGTGGCTGATGGACACGAATGGAAGACGGCCTTTCGAACGAGATACGGAGCATTTGAATATCTAGTAATGCCATTTGGATTAACGAATGCACCTTCGGTTTTTCAAAGATTCATGAACGATATCTTTCACGACATGATAGATATCTGTGTTATCATTTATTTGGACGACATACTGATCTTTTCCAATAATGAAGAGGAACATAAAATACATGTCCAACAAGTGCTCGAGAAACTACAAGCACATGACTTACATTTAAAACCCTCTAAATGTGAGTTTCATACAGATTCTGTGGAATATTTAGGTGTTATAGTATCCCCCAATGGGATATCAATGGATCCAGCTAAAATCAAGGTTATAAGAGATTGGCCCATTCCGAGAACATTGAAAGAGACACAGTCATTTTTAGGCTTTGCGAATTTTTATCGAAGGTTTATAGATAATTACTCCGGCATAGTAAAACCCCTGACAGCATTGACTTCCAAAAATACCAAGTTTGAATGGAGCAGTAAATGCCATTCTGTCTTCGAGTTATTAAAGCTTGCCTTCTCTGAGGCTCCCATTCTACGCCACTTCGACCCATCTCAGCCGGTTATAGTAGAATCCGATGCTTCGGACTATGCGATAGCAGCTATAATATCGCAACCCCATCCGGAAACCACATGAATCGAGGAAGCTCTATGCGAGTGGTGACGAACTTTCGGAGATGCTAGCGGTCGTTAAGGAATAGTATTTATAGTATCAACTCAAGCCGAGATGGGTAGCTGGATCGCATCTTACGCTATCCTACCTAAAGAGAC
>ML179577.1:0-10418 GCA_004369135.1 Dendrothele bispora CBS 962.96
ACTAAAAGGTACTGTGATATTAAACATAACAATCACCAATCATACCGGGCCTCATAAGGTATAAGTAACTGTATATGCTTACGTGCAAATAGCAAATAAATGAGTGTTCACATGACATTCTTTTGAAAGCTCAATGGCAGTAATGACAAAAAGCAGGAGAGTATCCAATGGATGTAGGTGCAGATGAAGTGGGTAGAGGGTGAACTAGGACTGTATTCATGTCTTTAGAGGTGGGGAGGACAGATTCAGGACCGGGAAAGGTGGTCTGGAGATCAAAAGTCAGGTAATTGAATGGAACACCTACTAAGGAGACGTACTGCGGTATAATCATGTCAACAAAGTCCCAGAAATTAAGAAAGCAGAGGAACTGGTGTCGGGGAGTAAGTGGGTTGAAAGTGGACTTGACATGGATTCCAGGAACTACATAAAAGAAAAAGTGGTTGGAGTAACCTGGCATAACAGTGAGCTAATGACATTGTGACGAAGTCAAGTGAGATATTTGAGAAAGAAAATGGCTTGAAAGGGCCAAAAAGTGATGATTTGGGGGGGTTTTTTGCCATTTTTAGCCGTTTTCTTTCTCAAATATCTCTTTCAGAAAAAATGCTATTAACAAGAGGCAAAATCCTACCCCCCCATTTTTGATGCTTCTCTTTCAGATGGAGCTAACATATTTCCCCGGAAAAAATTGGTTGTCGAGTTGGAAAAATTGTATTTTTGGAAATTGCCTATTATGGAAGGGGTTCACTTTGGAGGGTTACGAGGCCAGAGTTTACGAAGGACTCATCCTTACTCAACTTGAGATCGCAGCAGGTGGCTGTGTCAAAACCGTGTGTCATCCCCATTTGTAGCTCAAACACGGAAGATTCTGCTCAGAGTCGGGCTGCTTCATCACAGCAGTCAAAAACCTGGCCTCATATCTGCCACACGCAGCGATGGCCCACTTCAACTTCATCCCACTTTGAGCATCAAAAACTCAGAACTAATCTATGGATTGTTTCTACAACTTGTTTCAAGCAGAAATATGTACTCTATCCCTAGATACAGTAGAAAATATAGGGGACCGTCACTTTCCGTAACCATGAGTATGTGGTTTCTGGAATTATATATCATGGAGAACGTCACTTTAAAAAAAGAATGTACTATGCAGATTGTCAATGGATCTATGATGGCATTGTAAATTCTCTACCTCAGCCGTGCAATTCAACAAATGTAGATAGTTTGAACCACTTTTCCAAAAGAGAGCTAGTATTATTCTCTGTGTAAAAGCTGATTAAAGTTGAATGTTGTTTTTGAATTGATGAGCTACATAACTTACCGGCCTTGTACCTGCCACGCGCAGCGGTGGCCCACTTCTACTTCATGCTTCTTCCACTGCGGGTGTTCGAGCAACGCAGAAACCTCCGCTTTCTCCTCTGACGTTCCATATTCAAGCCTAGTGAGAAGCTCAAGGTATTGCAACCTGAGCCCTTCCCTGCGAGAGTCCTCTGATTGTCTGCACTGAATGACTTTCAGATCGAAATCACGGAGGATTACAAGGCCTTCCAGTGATCTGACTCGTGAAATCATGACATATGGAGCTTCAGTACCACGACATTTTGCGAGGTCCACTTTAACTTTTGTCATTGTAGCTCCTTGGACGCGATGTGCTGTGATGCAAAACCCTGGTACTAAGGGCAGCTGCAAACGATCAATGGTGCAACGATTCCCAGTGTACGGATTACAAAATTGCATTTTTTCTTGTTCACGTAAACTGACCACAAATTGCTCTGGTAGATCAGGCAATGGTTCACCCAGTACATCCGAGGCCTCAATGACGCAGGACAGGGCTTCACGCTCTTTTGTTTCAGGATTCACACAGTAGCGTATTTGTCGAACAAACCCCCGTGTACCATTTACTACACCGTTCTGAACATCATAATTGTGACCAACCAGCACTGGCATCCCTTCAACAAGCGGCAATTTGCCAAGCCTCTGTCCAGTTTTACCAGAATGTAACCTCGAAAGTAAGAGCTTTAGCGCGGGGTCAGCTAGAAGACAACCGCCACGTTTATCTTGTGAGTGATACCAATGTAATGGCTTTCCGACACTAGAAGCAAATGCAGTCGCAAACTGAACATTCAAAAAGTCTTTTGCCGCATTACCAGGTACGATCAGTGGTACACTCCACCAGTCAGGATCAGCCCAATCTGGGTAAACCCGATCGACCCTCCGGCTTTGCAACAACCTATAGTCCTCAAGCATACATTGCCCGACCCTCAACCTACCCAGTAGTTGTACAAACCGGTCATTATCAGGGCCTGATTGTCGCATAGGTCTAGTCAGAAGAACTACGACATTTACCGATAACCACAAAAGTTTCCCCAGTACACTCTTCTGACCCTTCTCCGTTGATGCCCTATTCTTTTTCAGATTGGAGTAGAGACTGGTGTCCCCAACGGGAGGCAGCTGACAGAAATCCCCTGCAAAGATGATATTGATCCCACCAAAAGGTTCAGTGTTTTGTTTAGCCTGCGACAATGCTTCACTGATTCTGTACAGAAAATGGCACCCAATCATTGAAACCTCGTCAATGAATAGATAATCAACTCCTTCCCACATAGCTATCAAATCACGACGGCTCTTTGAATTATCTGATCTCCCCTGTGCTTGACCCAGACAGAGAGCGGAGTGGAGAGTCATTCCGGTAATGTTACGAGAGGCGATGCCTGTGTAAGAACACATGCAGAATCTCCTTGCTTGTTTCCTTGCTTCAAAGAACGATTTGAGAGCGTTAATGACGTGAGATTTTCCGGTTCCTCCAGGTCCCCCAAGGTACATACGGAGGGGCAAACCATTTGGCGTAAGACTGTGTCCTGCTGCTATACGAAAAGCGCGTTCTTGTTCTATGTTGAGTGCCGGCTCGTAACATGATATGAACGCATCAATGTTAACATCCAAAGTTTGGTCAGAGCCTGAAACATCACTGCGAATGCCAGCTTCCCAATGCAATCTGGCCTGACTATTCTGGTTGATGCCCTCTCGTATGCCTGAACGATAGTTGCTTTTTTTGGAATTTCCTGGTGATGGTGAAGGTTCTGGCTTTTCGGAGGCTTTCAGCTTCCATTGCGCTCGGCGGTCTTCATACGTGCGCTTCCAGATTTGTTCCATTGAAGATAAGTTCTGGTCCACTTTGATAACTCCCATATTTTGACGCTCATCTGACATTGTCAAAGGTACGGGGCCGTCAGCATTCCCGACTTTTGTACAGCAGACACACAGTGGTTTATATCTTCGTCCTGGGCGATATTACGCAGACTATGGAGGTGTTCTATAGTTTCTAGGTGGTCGAGCACGCTCCTCCTCTCCCTCACCAAATCCA
This sequence comes from Dendrothele bispora CBS 962.96, assembly GCA_004369135.1. NCBI lineage: Eukaryota > Fungi > Basidiomycota > Agaricomycetes > Agaricales > Dendrothele > Dendrothele bispora. The sequence continues at coordinate 3,359 of ML179577.1, forward strand.
ATATCATCTTCTACGGACCGTTCACCGACAAATTGACCAGGAATTTGCATCGATCTTTGGCGTGCTTTTCGATGGGACTCAAAATGGTCGTCCCGGCTATCTCGGCATTCGTGCTGAAGTTGCATCTTATCCATGATGTGTTTGAACTCAATAGAACAATTTGTAACAAATGCGCCAAAGGCGTCTTCCCAAGTTTGACTGTTACTTTTCAAGTCAGTGATGGTTCTCCAAGGTTTGAAGAAGATCAGCATCAAACGATGGTACCGCTCAAGAACTTCTCCACGGTCACGTCAGGGGATAGCAGGTTCAATGGGGACTGGAATTAGTTTCCGGTCAGGATGCCTAACTTTAAGAACGTGAGTATGCACTTGTTGATGTTGGCGGCTGAAGTTAAAGGTGGGCCTTCGGAAAGATCGGTCTAGCAATGCAAACTTGGAGACAGGTTCGTCCTCATTAGGTCCTTCATCCATTTCTGCGCATGAAACGGGCTGGTCGTCATCATCCGAATCACTTTCATCTGCCTGCAGTTTGGCTTTTCTCAATCTGACTTTCTCCAACTGTCGTATGGAATCCCAAAGGCATACTTCCTCTAAACCCGGCCCTCGATGCAGATAGTCAGCTACTTGGTCAGACACTGGGATTAAATTTCCAGTGTTGCGCTCTAATGTCAAGGTTACTTCACCATCATCCTCCTCCTCATGGTCCTCAATATCATCCACACGTTCATCTTCACTTGAATCGGACTCTGGATGTGCTTCTGCTAGCGAGGTATCTTGAATCTGTTGGTGTTCTATACGTTGTATGTACTTCTCGAAACTGGTCCAATACAGATTGCCGAATTTGTGACTAGTGTAATGGTCTCCGTTGTCCAATAAGCATGCCATAACTTGCTGGGCGGAAACTTCTTGTTCGTTGATTAAACTGTAAGCACAGTGCTGTAACAACCTTTTCCCTTTGTAACAGAGATTATCGGGTGCATCTAACGTCGCTTCAACGTACTTCACGGCAGATGCGAGAGCTGCATAAGCAACATGTGTCTTTAACGGGGATTTGGTAATATAATCCGTAACATAGTATAGGATTGCTTTGGCTGATGCACCAGAGCCTATGAACTTGATATCCATATTGCAGCGGAGAGCCTCCAACATTGTCGGATTATAATTGTTAACCATGCCATCGAGGCATCTCAGATGTAATTCACCGGTCTCTACATCAAAGCGACTTGTGGGTTCTGTGTTTGACGGATCCATGTCAAATCGGCATTGTAGTGGTTCCCCGGGTTTACAGTATTTGTAGCAAGTTTTCGTGTGACGGTGTGATTGACAGCTTTTGGAGAGAAAATGCATATCTAGATCTCGTCTAGTACTTATATCGTTTCCGGATTGCGAATTTGAGTGCAAGTGGGATCTGACTGAAGATGGATGGAAATCGGGCGTAGATTGCGGAGATGAGGTAGAGGGAATGGGCTGGATGTGGTTTATAATTGTGGCATCGAGAAAATTTATGAGTCGCTGTTGGAACTCTCTTGAACTTTGGTCATTCGCCAGGACCTTTGCTTTTAATTCATTCGGATTGAGTGACCCTTCAACCCAGATCAACATATGACAATGTAAAGTGCCTCGACCTTGAGCTTCGACGCATCCGTAGTATGATGTGACATGACCCAGAACGCCTCCTCTTCCATTGACAACACCTGGATCATAGCCTAGCAACGCTTTTATCAAAGAAGAGGGCCGTCGCTTTCGCGCGGCATGTACGAGGCCGATTGAGAATCGGAAATTGGAATGATATCAAAAAATGTGATTGTGATAGGTATACCAAATGGGCCTAACCCCGATCAGCTAAGCGACTGGGTTGAGTAAAGACGAGTCCTTCCCTTCGGTTGGCCTCGTAATAAAGGCATTGATGTACAGATCAAAGAACTTAGCGGAGACAGCAGGATTTTTCGAAACCAGTATTGACTGCTCATGAAAGTGTGGGACATCTTCCGGTAAGAGATTATCAATGTCGATTTCAGACCCTGCCATAAACTTCAAAATTGGACTGTAAACATCGGCGGGATTCACCGTGAGATAAAAGCTTGGAAGCCCTTTTTCCATTTGCATTCCCCTGATTTCATTTCGCACGGCAATTCTGGATCCAGCTGAACCCGGGACTGATGCTGTGAGGACATTCAACTCTCTCATCAAACGGAGCACTTGTCTTTCCTCCTCACTGTTTGCTGTAATTACATCTCCTTTACGGACACATTCTGCAACAGCGGTCAGTGTGAGCGGTGATGCAGAGGAAAAAGTACGGGCGACATCTGCGAAGTTGGATTTTTTACACTTGTATGATGTGTGCAGTAAAATTTGATGTCTTTGGAGCATGTTGAATGCTATAAATAAAAAAGAATAATGTTCTTGAAAGCGACGGTCATGAAGGTTAAATAGATGCTTGATATGGCGCTTTTTGGAAACTTTTACGCTTCGTTGATGATCTTCAAACCCCCCTAGACCGTAGGGAAAAAGAGTCAGGTACATCATAGGGAATAACGAAGGGTTATCAAACTCGCTAGCAGGTTCAGCATCATGTGCTACCTCCAGGTAGGCACCCCCGTTCTTGTTAACGTGTCTGACGGCAGCGGCGCGCAGTTGATTTGCGGTTGCCCCAATATTAACATCTGTTATGACGACTTTTTCAAAACCAGCTTGGGGGTCATTAGAAACTCCTGAAACAGGTGATACATTTGGTGCCTGAATGTTGTCGTACCCACTAGTTAAACCAGGGTCATCGTGGTCAGGTTCTATGTGCTCGATGTCTACAGGAAGTGTGAATCCGTTTTCGGGGATGCCGTTGAGTACATGATAATCGATTTCCACATCACGATACCACCGGTTGTGTTTTTTCAACCATTCCAGCGCCTTTCTGACTTTTCCCGGTCGAATTGCCAATGGAGACGTTTTAGTCCGGAGCCATTCAGGTGAAGGGGGGGTCGATCCAACAAATCTTATACATATGGGTGCAGCTAGCTCTTCCAGAGATGGTGGGAGAACACTGGCTATAGCCGATGGCTGTTGGGGGAAAACAATGATATTTCCTTTCATACCACGTTGCAAAAAGGGCATCCGATCGCTTCCAAGGTCCTCACTATCGTTATTATCATTGGCTTTCATTTTAATGATACAACATTTGGCACGACAACGCGCTATCATGGACTCTTCGACGATAGTCAAATCTTTAAGAACGTCGGGCGCAGAACCGATGTACATATGGTTGGAAAGTGCCATTGCGGGTACATTACCTCGGTTCAGGGATTGAATGCACGGTTTACACAGTCGTAATTTTATACCGCCTTGAGCGTTGTTGATTACGCCGTTCCGGTCAACGAGTACATCGGGATAATCTGGTAGTGGAAACATAGACTCATCTTCAAACAATACATTTTCACACCACCCGGGGTCTACAATTGTGTTCTTTCCGAGTCGAACATCAGGCCTTGTAAGGGGTTCAAGATTCACGTCAGTAACATCGACCGTCACACATTTTGAACGTAATGTTTCCTCGGAACAAGAGGCACAGACATGTGTTGCAAGAGCTTGAGAAGAGGTCATGTCAAGGAAATTTCCCAGTAGTTCATCTTTGAGACTTTTAGGAAGCAATTGCGGCCAATTGTTACGGACTTGGCGCAGTCTTGTCCGTAAGATTGCAGGATCAATTTCTGGGAGACAATTCTGCTCGCAAAGGGAAGACATTTTCGTCCGCAGCCGTTTACGTAGTTGCTTCAAAGTGTCTTTTTTATCATAGTGTATTTCGAAAACGTCCATTACGTCTTGAAGGGGACGTCGGGTCAACTTGGAGTGCATATTCTCTAGGAGTTGAATCTGAAAATTAACTTTCGAGTTTGTGAGCTGGAGGTTGACGTCTGTTCCAAATGTATTTAAAGTCGTTTGACAGCCAATGTGGGTTTGATTATTGTAGCAATGTCCGTGAGCGAAATGAGAAACGAGGAGGTTTTTGAGGTCTTGCCGAGTGCTGGTGTACCTGCCCACATTTATGCCATGACAGGTCGCAATATTGAGTAACGTGGCGATATTTAGCTTGTCGAAGTTGGGCGGCAATTCTACATTGACAGCTCGGGGTGAGTGATAGTTACGTGCATAACGTTGCAATGCTCTGGAGACATGTAACTTCGTCTTTTGTGCAGGAAAAGAACCCAGCCCCAAAGACTGAGATACTTGTAGCATATGATCTAAATTGTTTTTATTACTAGTAATAGAATCTACTGCTACCTGAATAAAGAGTGAACGTGATGTAATACCTGTGAGAAGAACTCTACAAACTTCAGAAGAACTAGCAAAACATTCACCGGTGAAGAGGTGATGGAGAATGGCTTGGCGAATGTCGTGAAGCAAAAGTACACCACTGGTATTGATCCCGTGTTTGGCCGCGCAGTCTTGCAAAACAGAGACATCTTCATGAAAAGGAGAGCATCTAGATCCACGGATGTGGTCACCAGTGAGCAGCTGACAAAGCAGATTGTCACCTCTGGGAAGCGTTATTGCTAATTTGGAGCTGGAAGAAGTTGACGGTTCAGGAGACGCTGTTTGTGTACAAGATGCAGTGACTGGAGAGGGAACGGGTAAAATTGATGTAACATTCTCGGCTGCGCCGGGTTTCTCGCGAAAAACAGTCGCGGACTGTGGAGGGAAAGTGGTACGAGCTATGTAAGCCAGAAAGATCATCAAACTGAAAATGAAAACGAGACTGCGGACAAGTACTCACGTGGCCCAAAAGAATAGGATGTTGGCAGGGGGATTGGTTGAAAATGTCGCAGTGGACTTGAGAACTGTTGAAGCACACTAGGTAAAGAGAGTTCTGATGCTTTTAAACATGCATCTTGAACATCAGATCCGAGTATCACCTGGGTTCCGTTAGGGCAGTATTGACTTGTCTGGACGAGAATCGTAAAGGTAAGCGCTTTCGAGGGGTTGACCAGAATTGTCATTGGTACTGTGTGGCTGTTCTGGAGGTTGTACTGCAGGACAAAGTCTTGAGAGAGGACCGTATTGGTAAGACGGAAATCACAGTGAAAGCTGGCGACGGGGATGTCACGAATGGAGAGGGGAGTCGACATGACTGCGGAGGACGAGGATGATCAAGGGAAGCTTAATGTCGTTTTATATCGCTGTGTCATCATGACATAACGGTGGTGCACGGACCGGGGCCAAAAAGGCTTGGCTCTGCCAAACGTTCGAAAAGGCTCTGGACGGACAGACGGGCCGAGATTGTACGGTCCGGCACCGGGATGTCTTTTGTGAGCCAAACTGACAAACGGGACTCGCACGGTAAGACCCACTACTTAAGGTAGCGGGAAAATTCCGAATTAAAGACATTATTTCTACTTATCACCAAAGCGCACATTTTTCTACGAGTCGGTAAAATGAGCACACAAAGCTATAGACACCTTGACCGTTTTTTACAGCGAGTGTCGGAGTCTCAATTTGGCAGGAAAGGCCGATGACTATGGAAAGCATAAAGGCCTCGCTCGTGATTTCCGTGCGGCTAGGTTTAAGCGCGGTGATCTGTACATATATAGTAAGGGGACCCCAAGAACCTTCCTCTCAATATTCTCATAAAATTATGTAAAAAAACAGTGACATTTTCGTGTGTTACATTAAGGAATGGGTTGTCTTTTGCGCCATCATATGACACTTACTGACAATCTTGACTACACCGATGAGTATTACCTACACTACATACTTAGCCTAAGTATGTAGTACCCAAGTCACGGGTCGGACCTGTAAACTGCTCACACTCGCTCCTGTCTGGCTCGTGATTCCGCTGTGCCGTTTCTGGCACCAAGCATGTTGCCGGTAGTAGCTGTGTGATCTACCTACCCACCGCCATGTATGAGGCCTTATCTTGTGCCAATAGGAAAGAGATAAGGTTCTTGAGATGCTAAATGGGTTTGTGAACTTTGTGTGGTGGAAAATAAGTGCCTGCCAACAATCCACACTGTTTAAGGGGCCATAACTGATATTTGCTTCCTAAGAGGCCAAGACCTAGTAGACAACTATTTAAGTTTGCCAGCATGTACTCATCCTCACCAGACCCATTAGTAAGTAATTGAGGATGAAGAAAAGTGGGGCAATGCAACCACATGGATGGCAATTAATGAGGCTGCTGGCAAACAGGAGTGAGCGCAGTCTGAAAGCTGTTAAAAAGATTGTGTGCTCATTAGCGAGGTTTCTAACATTAAGCCTCTATAGGGATTTGTGAGCAGATATACTAGCTTCCGAGTCTACATGAGCTAAAGAGGCACCAAAGAAGGCTATTACAATTCAACTGAGTTAAGAGAGCATACAGAAAAATAAAAAGATTGTGTGTTCATTAGTGAGGCTTCTAACATTAAGCCACTGTAAGTAGGTCTCTGAAAAGAGATACACAAGTTTTTTAATCTACATGAGCTGAAGAGGCACCAAAATCATGAAGGCTATTACAATTCAACCTTTGCCCTTGCCCTTAGTGGGGTTTGAACTCTGACTTGAGAGAGAGAGTACACACACAAAAATAAAAAGATAGTGCTCATCAGTGAGGCTGTCGAACTTTGTTCTATTCCTTTCTTTTATCTACTTTACATTATGCACAGCTTTTTCCCATATATGCAGTATATGATCTATGGCTATGAGCACACTCTTTTGTAGTATATAAGGACAGTAGTTACCTGCCTTAATACTCAGTTCATTTTCTTCTCAGAAATAGTCGCCTAAGCCCTCTAAGCTTTTGCTAACAGTCTTAACTTCTCGTCCCCAGGTATGTCTCAGGACTTACCATCTGTCCAGCAGGATGCGCCCTCAACAGAGGCTTCTAACATTAAGCCTCTGTAAATACAATTTGAAATTGGATAAACCAGCTTTTGAATCTGCCTGAGCTGAAGAGGCACCTGTTGAGGGCGCATTCTGCTAGACAGAGAGTAAGACCTGAGACATACCTGGGGACGAGAAGTTAAGACTGTTAGTAAAAGCTTAGAGGGCTTAGGCGACTATTTCTGTGAAGAAATGAACTGAGTATTAAGGCA
>ML179577.1:23749-35672 GCA_004369135.1 Dendrothele bispora CBS 962.96
TGAAATATATCTGAATGGCTTTTGAGGCGAAACAAATATATAACCAATGAAGAAAAACACTTGATAAAGTATCTTCCTGCAATATAATCTAATGGCTTTCGAGGCGAAAGGACTATATTACTTGCTGACCAGTGCGAATGGCTTTCAAGGCGAAACCACTGATTCAACCGACAGTTCAGAGTTAACCAATTTAACTTCTGAAAAGGCACAAAGTAATCACCAACGAAATTTATACTATTGAGCGGAGAAATTGAGTATCTACAAAATCTCGTACTCTTCCGGAGCCGACTTTCGGGTTAAACAAACTTTAAAACAACAAAGGTATGCTTCTATGATACTGGAGATCTCCTCCTGAATCAGCTGTCCTAAGTGCGAGCAAGAACCGTACTACAGTCACTGGAGTACCTAGTTGTATCTACTGCCCTTTTATATGTACAGAGTAAAATGAAAATAAAGAAAATATTTCATCTAGGAGATCTACAGTCCTCCTACTATATATGGTATGTAGAAATAAGCTCTCGTAATTTACGTGCGTGTCACAGTCCGTATATAGAAACTTCGTTACTTATTTCGTCTTTCTAAACTAATTCTTTCAAGTCTGTACTTGTTTATTCTAATCTAGATTTATTATCGCGCCTCCGTGCACTGGCCGACGAGTCATCTAGTTGACAAGTCCTGACTCGATTCTTCTAATATCTGGACTCTCATTGGTTGAGAGTCATACTCTGTCAAATTCTGTCATACCGGAGCCCTAGGCAGGTCTGCGGATAAATTTGTAGTATGCGCCCAACGTCGTCATATCCCTAAATCTAGTCATAACGAGTCACCGGTCTGTCGGACTCGTATATTTTTATTCCAATTAAATCAAATAAGTGGAACACCTTCTGGAAACAGCTCTCCGCCTCTCTGGATCTGTCCTCTGTAAGGCACGCGATTGTCGCAACCGATCATCGCTTTAGATTCTAATTAGATTTAGACTTTAGACTCGTCTTTAGTCTGGACTCGAAGATAATTTTAGTCTGGAGTTAATTCTATTCCCTTGGATCAGGACATAATTATATTTATATTAGCCACAGTGGTGTCAGCCACTTCCCCTAGGTCTGGAGGACTCATTCTGTTTTACTTGGCAAGGTCCAAGCTGAAATGCTTAGCATAGACTTCTCATAACTAGATAAATCAATTAATCTACCATAGTCATGTAGTCACTTCTATCATTTCTGGATACGATTTTCCTTGTGGAACAAGTCTGGACTTAATATGTATTGACTTAATACAATTATTCCCTTTGACTATCAGTCCGGGACTCACTATAGTCCTCTATTTCCCTTATTACTAATACTATAGACATTCAGGATTTAATAATAAATCGCGAAAAATCTACGGTATTGATTTTCTAGCGTATTACCGATCTCCTTCTCCAGCTGCTTCTCCTGCTCTGGACGAAATTAGAGTGTATTAACTATCGATATCGGATGTCAAACTTACCGGGCTTGGGCTCAGAAAAGTCGCTGGCGCTACCAGCAACGCGCATGCGTTTAGCAAGTTCGTGGTTCTTTTGCAGAACAGCGTTAGCTTTGTGGAAGACTCAAGAGGAAGTGTCCATTCCTGGAACTTCATGGAAAGGGATGCTTACCACGACTGCGCGATTGGAACTGGAACGAGCGGTCTGGGACTGAGTAACAGAGTGAGTATAATGAGAGGAATATAGAGCATAGTAGTGAAGACATATGCTGCTGGCAATACGACGGAACTTAGCTTCCTTGGAGTTGACCTTGGGAGGAGCATGGATGGAAACCTCGAGTCCAGAGGCCATCTGAAACAAGAGTGTGTGAGTATCGATATCGGACATACCTCTACATCACCTCCGCTGGTTTCTTTGGAAGTGATGACCTGAACTTCTTCCTCGTCATCATCTTGAACGATGGCGGAAGATTTGACGACCTAGATAGCGTAAGAATATAGATGATAAAGAAGAGAAGGAACTGTACCTTCTTGCTCTTGGTTCCCTTGCCTTTGGGAACGACGGTAGCAGGAGGGGCAGTCAAACGACGATAGAAGTGTTTGATGCCAGTATAAGCATTGATAATACCAATATCGCCGCGGCCGATAGCAGCCTCAAGAGCTTTAAACCCTTCCTTGTACTTGGCTACAGAGGGAGGGCAAGCTTTGAAAGCGTCAAAAGGAACGTTGCTGGACTAAGAGTAACGATATCGGCTTCAGTGCTTGTGAAAAACGAGTGGAATAAAAAGTGTAGACCTACCAAGTGATCAGCAAGCGCAATAGCCTGATTCCTTCAGTTTTTGGAATCCTGCTTCTCGCACATGCGGAGTACAGTGATTAGGACAGTAGCTTGCTCAATCCATGGTTCTTGGTTGGCAGCAGACCAGTCGGTGGTATTCTGGGTGGTAGAAGTAGAAGACATAGTATAGAAAGTGAGAGAGTTAGATGCGATATTGATGGTTAGTCCTAATATCGTCACTGGCTTTATAGAGAAAAGTGTTGCTTTCGATCTGGCTATATCGGCAAGCCTGAAACTGGGATAATTGAGGGCAATGATTTTTTTAGTTTGGGGGAGAGGGGTGTACAGTACTTCTCAGATCGAAAGAAAACCTCAGTAGAAAAATTTATGAGTTTCCAAAAGAATTTGTAAAGAAAAAGCTGTTAAATTGATTAGAAAAAGTGTCAAAGTGACACGATATCGACAGTATCATAGCGTTGAATCGAATTTACGGAGACAAACCAACGAGATTGAGTGCGATGTCATGCACTTCCGAGTTTGGCAGGCAGGGGAATTGATGACTTAATATTTTCACAAACCCTTAGCCGTTCATCTTAGTTTATTCACACGATAATTGAAGGCACATTGATATCAATTGGGGCACCAGATGCAGACATACTTTTTAAAAAGTATGGGTTAGTTACCTTGTCGATATTTTAAAAAGTACGGGTTAAAGGCACAGCCACCTTCAGCCACAATGTAAATCTGCCCCCCCCGGATTCGAACCTGCCCGGCAACTAGCTTGTTAGGGTTAGGGATAGGTAGGGTTAGGGATAGTTAGGGTTAGGGATAGGGTTAGGGACCTCCTCCTATGCATATAAGCCCAATAAATGATGTTTTCTGTACAGCTTACATAATTGTTTAGTTATGTTTATAATCACATTTACAATGGCTCACACTTGCTCTGATGGTGGTTTTAGCTTTAAAACACCTTCCAAACAGGGAATTCCATATAAGGAAAAGGCTCCCACCCCAAAACAGGTAAAAAATGTCATTTTTCCCTCTCCCACTTTGGGCTACGTAACCCTTAACCCGTACTTTTTAAAATATCGACCAGGTAACTAACAGGTACTTTTCAAAAAGTTTTACCACATCAGCTGATTGGGGCCATATGGGCCATTGGTATACGAAGACACTGGTACTACAAGGAGTACAACAACAAGCTATTGAGGTATACATGGTAATATAGATGGTTCACGAGATTACAGCAAAATAAAGAAAGAAAAACGCCTATGATCCTGTTAAAAAAAAAAATAAAAAAAAATAAAAAAAAGCATAATGAGAATAATGGATATAAACGATAGAGATCGTAAGGACTTACGATTCTTTCGAGGAGACCTTCGAGGAGACAATTTGTCCTGAGCCTTTGGGGTCTTCTTGGACGAAGAAGAAGTAGACTTGGAGGGCCCAGCAACACGAGACCTCTTAGCAGGAGGCTCATGACTGGATCCCTCGTCATCGTCTTCTTCCTCATCATCGGAATCACCTAATAAAGAAAAAAGGAAATGAGAAAAATACCAATATAGGAACAAAGGAGCGCACCTTTTTGACCAGAAGAAGGGCCAGCGCCAGGAGTATCCAAGGAGTTGGCATAAGTTGACCTGGCCCAAGCTTGGAGCTTCTCGAGGACCTCGTCGCGATCGTCCTCATTGTCCGCAACCTCGTACTTGCCAGAGCTCTTGTCGATAGAGAAGTGTTGGCGGACAGCGTTCTTCATGGTTGGCCAATTAAAAATAGCTGCCAAGGCCTCAGCTTGCTCGGTGATGATCTTGTTGGCGGGGTCGGTGTTGTTAAGATGAGCAAATACGACTGTGGGATCGGGACAAGAGTGACGGAAGGTCTCGATCTGGCGTTCCAAGTCCTCGTCGATGCTATCGATAGAGAGATTTAGAAGTCGACGCTGCTCCAGCTCTAGCTGCTAGAAAAATATAAATATAAAGGACAGTTGGCCATAATTTTGCATATATTAATGAGGCAAACTTCCCTACACAGCCTTTTTTATAAAAGATGGGGAATTTCCCTCTGCTAGGCATGTGACCTATGAAAGACAGCTTTTTTATATAAAAGATGGGAAACTACCCTCTACTAGACATGTGACCTACATAGGCCAGTGGACAGGCAGGGCCTGGCAGGCTTTGGGCGCATTTGGAATTTCCTTTTTAGGAAACAATGACATATTGATCAAAAAAAGCAGATTTTTATTGCCTATTTTGGCAGGCAATAAGAGGGGGTTATTTGGTGCATAGGGTGACATTTTCCCACACTTCAGGTCAGTGGTTGTGGGCGCATTTGGGATTTCCTTTTTGGGAAACAATGACATAATAATCAAAAATAAATGAATTTTTGCAAAAATAAGCAGATTTCTGCTGCTTACTATATCAGGTAATGAGAGGGATCAATTGATGGATAGGTGCGGAATTTTCCCACGCTTCAGGTCAGTTGTTGCAGGTGCATTTGGGATTGCTTTTTTAGGAAATAATCACATAATAATCAAAAATAAGCAGATTTAAGCAGATTCCTGCTGTTTATTGTGGCAGGCATTGGAAGGGGCTGTCTGATAAATAAGGGCAGGATTTTCCCACGCTTCTGGAAACCACTGGCAGATGCCTTATGAAATGGAGACCTTGAATATGGTTACCAAATTGGAATAGAGACTGTGGCTGAAGAGAAAAACGCAAAAAACATTTTTGGAGCCGGCGATGAAAATATAAAAAATGAGGTGAGAGTGTTTATAGGGGTAAATCGGGTCTGGGAATCCAAATTTTCAAACAGAATTTCAATATTTTTAGTGGTTCTTGAGATATTCACTGACCTGTGTACAAGCATAAAATATCCAGATGCCAGACACATCTTAGGAACCAGCCTATGACATTCAGATACAGTTCTCATAGTTGTCAAATCACCAAATAGGAAAAATAACATGCTTTAGAAATCACCTCTAGTTAACTACAGCTTTTTATTTGATCAAAGAGTATATACTACTGTTACTTTTGTTGGAAATCAAATTTGCAATAGCTTCACTGCTTCAATGACTACTTAAGATCTATACTACAGTTACTTTTGTTCTGGAATACTTTAGTGGCTTTTGATCACCTAAATACCCATATCACTCCACAGGATATACAAATCATATAGCATATTACCAGTTTAAAATGAACAGTCTATTGGCAGTTATGTATTGTGGTCATTATGTTTGATAGAATCAAGACAGAATGACTATGTACACCGCAAATCGTCAGCCAGGTACCGGCCAGGTGGATTTGATCACCTGACAGGCTGTAAATGTCATGTGGATGCCAGTACGCCTCGAGCTGGCATCTACAGGAATCGGCAACTGGGACCAGTGTGGAGCCATTTCCATGCGAGAGACACCTGCTGGCCCAGCTAGGTGGCATCTGGTTATCTAGATGCATTAAGCTGATTACTATGGATAATTTAGATGATATCTCAATAAATCCCACATGGTAGTGTTTATGGAAATAATCACGATTTTATTTCACATTAAATATAATATACAATAAAAAAGTAATGCTACAGCCCCAACTTGGAGTCGTTCATTCACCAGAATACAACAAGGTTGAAAGCTCATTCTAACATAAGACTACGAAATCAGTGTGTACACAGCAACCTGAAATGAGGTTTTAATTAGTATAATGAGCACTGCGAGTGAATAAAAAACTCACTCGCAAACACGAACAGGCAGGCTGCTGTATAATTGAATATATCAGTACCTTGAAGAAATCAAAAAAGACAAGGGACTCACCATATTTAGAGATTATAATAATCATTGAGTTGCGCTGTATCATGAAATTAGCACAGTGAGAAATAGCAACCACAGTGAAGACAACGTACTTTGTGACTTTCAAACTCAGTATTGCCAGAGCTGATTTCAAGATATCAATGATTGAACCCAAAAGAAAAGTGACAGCGATACAGGACTCACCAAAAATCAAGAGCAAGTGGAGGTTCAAAGTCAACAACGCGTGTGAGAAGGGTGTGGGACAACGCACATTAATAAACATGAACATTGCATCACGAGACCGTATTGTTGTCCTGAGCCGATGCCACCGGCACTTCAAGTAAATTTTCATTCAAGTCTTATTCGAGGTGAAGTTTCGTTTCTTTGCTCAATTGCTCTTGAATCTTGAAATGTTGCCATTAAATTTATGTATAGTAGTTTTATCAGACAGATAAATGTGAACCTTTTCTGAACTGGAAATATATTTACGAAGTGTGTAATCAAATGTCATCAACGAAGCACGAAAAATTGACTGTTCAGCTGGAATCTGAGTGATAATCAAGGCACTGGAATTGAGCTGGACACACCTCCAGCTGGCAAAGCACTGAGGTCCAGGTGAATATATCATTGTTCCTCAGCTTGTAACTAACCGGAACAACCAGCCGAAAAACAATACCCGGTTGAATTGGCGGTGTACATTATTGTTCAAATACAACTCTTATGAAATGCTGAGTATATAGAAACTGGTTTATGTTAGTTTTCATTTAGCTAAAGTTTATGAGAAACATATATGGATGGATGTCTCATGTCTCTGAGACTATATGTAAATACAGACCACCATTTATTAGCCATAGAGAGTGTGTATGTATGTGAAGTATGTATTTACTTTCACTTGTTATACTTTTGGTGAATACAAAAAATCCCAGAGAGAAAGTATAATAAGAATAATCTGTTATATGCAGTGTCTGAAAAGAAGAAATAAATGGTCCCCCAAAGTTATATCCAGTATCTGAAAAGAAGAGGTATCATATCACTGAACCAAGTCATAAGTTGGTTTCTATGTCTGCATATTTTATGCTTGTACACAGGTCAGTGAATATCTCAAGAACCACTAAAAAATATTGAAATTCTGTTTGAAAATTTGGATTCCCAGACCCGATTTACCCCTATAAACACCCTTACCTCATTTTTTATATTTTCATCGCCGGCTCCAAAAATGTTTTTTGCATTTTTCTCTTCAGCCACAGTCTCTATTCCAATTTGGTAACCATATTCAAGGTCTCCATTTCATAAGGCATCTGCCAGTGGTTTCCAGAAGCGTGGGAGAATCCTGCCCTTATTTATCAGACAGCCCCTTCCAATGCCTGCCACAATAAACAGCAGGAATCTGCTTAAATCTGCTTATTTTTGATTATTATGTGATTATTTCCTAAAAAAGCAATCCCAAATGCACCTGCAACAACTGACCTGAAGCGTGGGAAAATTCCGCACCTATCCATCAATTGATCCCTCTCATTACCTGATATAGTAAGCAGCAGAAATCTGCTTATTTTTGCAAAAATTCATTTATTTTTGATTATTATGTCATTGTTTCCCAAAAAGGAAATCCCAAATGCGCCCACAACCACTGACCTGAAGTGTGGGAAAATGTCACCCTATGCACCAAATAACCCCCTCTTATTGCCTGCCAAAATAGGCAATAAAAATCTGCTTTTTTTGATCATTATGTCATTGTTTCCTAAAAAGGAAATTCCAAATGCGCCCAAAAGCCTGCCAGGCCCTGCCTGTCCACTGGCCTATGTAGGTCACATGTCTAGTAGAGGGTAGTTTCCCATCTTTTTATATAAAAAGCTGTCTTTCGTAGGTCACATGCCTAGCAGAGGGAAATTCCCCATCTTTTATAAAAAAGGCTGTGCAGGGAAGTTTGCCTCATTAATATATGCAAAATTATGGGCAACTTCCCTTATTATTATCGTTTGCAAAAAACGTGAGAAAACGCGCGTCGGCAAAATTGTTTTATGTTTTATAGTCATCAACCTAAAACAGCTCGTATCTCAACAACCACTGGGTTCCACAATAGTGAGTGGATACTGCCATGACCAGAAAAATTGCCCCTATCATCCTGTATACTTGAA
Organism: Dendrothele bispora CBS 962.96; assembly: GCA_004369135.1. NCBI lineage: Eukaryota > Fungi > Basidiomycota > Agaricomycetes > Agaricales > Dendrothele > Dendrothele bispora. The sequence goes on from ML179577.1 coordinate 31,902, forward strand.
TTTTTTTGAAATATAGGTTGTTTCCATTCTATATCCAAATAAAGCATATCTTAATGTCACTGCAGATTACTATAAAATAAATATGTATTCCAGGGAAACAAAGTATATAAGATTGTTGGGGCAATTATTCTGGTTGTAGAAAAAATTAGGGGGTAGTGTAGAAACAGGATATTCATTGGGATACATGTTGATTTAGGTTGACAAGTGTAAATTTCAAGAAATTTGCAAGAAACCCCCTTGAAACATGGATTCACTCACATTCTTTTAATCTCAAATCAATCCAAAGAATTGCCCCAACATTGCTATAAACTTTGTTTGCCTGGAATACATGTTTATTTTACAGTAATCTATAGTGGTATTAAGATATACTTTATTTGGACCTAGAATGGAAACAACATATGTTACAAAAAAATTCAAGTATACAGGATGATAGGGGCAATTTTTCTGGTCATGGCAGTATCCACTCACCATTGTGGAACTGAGTGGTCATTGAGATATGAGCGGTTTTAGGTTGACGAACATAAAACATAAAACAATTTTGCCGACGCGCGTTTTCTCACGTTTTTTGCAAACGATAATAATATAAAAAGCTGGCCTCTACAGGTGGCTGCTCGACCAAGCTATCTCGGAGGTTGATGTTGGAAGCAATCCGGAAGGCTCGTTCCTTCAATCCTGTGTATAAATAAGGAAGTTAATGATGAACAAAGGTGAAACAAAAAAGGGAATACGCACTTGATTCGCTGTCAGACGAGAAAGAGTTCATAGACTCCTTCAAGGACAGCAGGGAGTCAAGCTTGATAGAGTGCGAGCATACTTTGGAACCAGCACAACAGGGACCACACTTGTTGTTCACAAAGAACCGGTCTGCGTTGTCTGCTTTGCCATGGAAGATGCCCGTGCACTTGCAATCTTTCAAAGAAAGAGAGCAACCTACGCAGGGTTGACGAATATACTAAAGAAGGATGAATTAGGAAATAATAAAGAAGAAACGATATAGACACTCACGGGTTGAACATGCTCGTTAGCACGGAGCAAGGTGTCAACATTTAACTTAAAAGGAGCACCTCGATCGGTGCGAGGGACAAAGAAGGGAGGTTCAGCTGTCGATATAGTCAGTATTTGATGGTAGAGACAGCCTAACGAGGAAAAATAAAGGCTTACCAGCGTCATGGAAGGCATAATATGGGGTCAGCTTGTCTTTACGAGCCTTGCCGTACTTCTATTGAATAGAACAACATATTAGTATTATACAGAGAGAGTAGAGAAGAAAACGTACCAATGGACGCCCAAATGTCTTTGGGTTGATATCCTGCAGCGGCTTGACGTGCTCGAACAGAGTATCAAGCAAAGCCCGGACATCGTTGCCAGATGCCTTCTTCAAAATATTATCCAGCTCAAAGACAGGAGTGTTCTCTTCGTCTGAGCTTTCCGAAGGTGTTGGAGGTCGGACTACACCCCGCCCTTTGCCCTTCTTGGTTTGTGGAGTCATTTCGTCGGCTTCGATGCCTTGAGCAGAGCGTTTCCGCTTTTTCTGGGTTGTTGAAGAGGAGGATGGCTCGGGGGGAGGAGATGAACACATTGCAGCGCTCAGCGTGGGTTGAACCTGCGTTTACGAGACGTTAATTAATACAAATCAATTACCTAAAATGAAGAAAGTTGCTTATGGAATGACCAGCGTCTACCTCCATAGTGTCCAAAGGGTCGATATCGAAACAAACAGAGGAAGAGGTCGCTTTCGATCTTGAAGGGGTGATCTGCGCCGGTTTTGCCATTGTTTGCCTTTTGGCCGGACTTGCCGGTTTTGTTGCCGCAGCAGTGGGGACCGAGGAAGATGGAGCGGCGCCTGCAGTCAAAAGAGGACCAGGCTGTCCAAAAGATAGGGTGTCATTGCCCTGAGAAAGGTTTCGACGTCGAAGGAACTATATTGTTTAGTTCCAAGATTGGTGAATAAAGAAACAAAAATCGAGATTTGCCGCCATAAGGACGGACTTGTCCAGGTCAAGAGGCTTGGTCCTAGGTCAATAAGAGGATAAATAAAAGAACAAAGAGACGCACCATGACCAAGGCCTTAGACATCTTTTGTCGATCCTTTTCGGATAAGACCCAGGTTGCAGCGAGACTCTTCTGGAGCTGAGCTTCATCGTGGTAGATCCAGCAGATGAGTTCGGAAAGAGAATAGAGGAACCCTGTGAACCAAATAGGGTATTTGTTGGCATGGTTGGGCAGAGACTGCGCCAAGATCGCCTATCGATAAAGAAATCATAAGTATATAGAGCTTGACGAGATGGAAAGGGAGTACTTACAAGTTTTGAGGCCCAAGAGTCAATCAATTTTGTGAGCTTCATAGACAAAGTAGGAGGAGCACCGTCGGCCAGATAAGTTGGGACGTGCTCAAGAAGTGAGGTCCGGATCCCTTCGAAGAAAGTTGCGACCGGACGAGCGTGAAAATGTTGAACATTGTGTCGATCCGTGCTAGCGATCCAAGCAAGGTCGATTTCTGGTGTAAATTCATCGGGGAAAGACATGTTGGTAGAGCGGGTAGATACAGAGACGGTGAGGGAAAGGAAGAAAGAAATTTGAAGTCCCTACGACTTCACAGAAAACTTTATAAGGCCGTAAAATGAAGAGATTCAACGTAGATTCAACATCACGTGTTGAATTCAACTTGGAAAAAGGGCTTGAAATTTCGTTGAAGTTGAACATATGTTGTAAATATCGGATCTTGTGCAATCGCTGAAATCAACGGTGAACTCACGCTTTGCGATATCGGAGCGATTCGGACGATTTCGGGATCCTATTGACATAGAGTTGCGATAGAGCCAAAGCAGTGGTTCTGGGTCATGTACAAGGGTGTTGATGGTGCCAAATAAGGAAAAACTTACTATATTGAGCCCAAAAGGGCGATTCCCATTGTTTTTGAAGTGCTGTAGGTGTTATACCTTGCTGAGAGTTGACCGGGGACGGTCAAGATCTTTAGTTTGGGGGAGATAATACGCCGTGCGAAAATTCTCGCATTTTAAGTGTCAATATTGCGACTACGAGTGCCGATATTGTATCTTATAAGGGGAATATAAGGACTGTAGTGAGCCCTGAGCTGTCAGTCAAAGTACGATATAGCTACTAAAGCTAGATATGGTGAAATGACTTCGGATTATTATTGATTCAAAACAAAGTCTTATAAACGAGAGATGCAACATCAGCTAGAATGAGCTAGCGTTTGGCAAGTTGACAAGAAATGTAGACTAAGAAACCCAGTGCTATAGCCTTGAACGCCAGCGGGCAAGATGTCAAAACGCAGGCTCAATACTATAAGAGCTAGGGACGTCACATAGTCATTCTGCAGCTAGGTAAGATCTGAGGTTATAGATGTCGAAAATGGGGAGCTAGTTTCACCGTTGAGGCAACATGGGAAATACAGCAGTTAGTAACGGTTAGATCACCTACAAAATGTACCCATCCGCCAATAATATGGGGAGGTGCTAGCCAGGAAGATCTAAAGGTAGCTAGTGATAAACGTACCAATGAGGATCGGGTCTGCGTCAGACACTAGTCATTCATCAAACAATACATCGCGCGAGACACCGTTGAGCCGTAGTTCGGCTTCCAAGCTAAGGGCAAGTATTGTAAAGGGGAAGGGAATCCTAGCACTGTTATATATGTTCAGCTCGCAGGCTATACGACAAGGAAGGCTATAGCCATCAGTGGCTGTAGTCAGGGTTCAGTTATAGCGTCCAAAAATGTTAGAGCTCTGATCGTATCCGGTATTATTGG